>JAFVLL020023863.1:184959-215463 GCA_021397915.2 Tor tambroides
ATCTTTTAATCATATTTGTAAATGTCTTGACTCCACAGCCAACAGAGCAATTTTGTCTTTACTGTTCCAATACTTTTGGAGGGCACTGTATGTGTTATATTATACATTTAAATGTTTTAATAAAATGTAACAAAACATGTAAATAAAACAAATTTCATATTTGACTATCATTTTGTGCACTTCTAGTGGCACTACACAACATTGCAAACAATAAATAGAAAAATAAAATAAAACATCCCACATGCACTGTCAAAGGATACAAACAAAAAAAATCTACCCCAAACTTAAACATTTAGTTGAACCAGCATTATTTTGTCTCATATTGGTCAAACAAACTGACTGCAATTGTGTTTGGTGGTTTTGTGCCAACAATGGTGCAAAAGGAGTTTCATTTTGCCCATAGTCAAAAAAAAAAAAAAAAAAGAAAAGAAAAGAAATATGTACTCTGCCACATAGAAATGGCAACATTTAAGCAGTGAAATGAACAAACGTGCGGTAAGCATACTATGGGTCATGCCTGTTTATCAACATCTTCCTTTCAACAACTCAGTTAGGGCTACCCGGCGAACATTACATCACACAATTAATATTCATGAGCAAAGTTTATAAGCTTTATATTGTGCTTCCCCCAACGCTTTTCAGATCATTCCCAGTTCCCAGTTCCCACGCCCCTTGCCTCTCATAAAAACGAATACCAAACATGCAATTAGCACATCTTAGCAGAGTCATCTGTGAAACAACTAATGGAAAATAGTCTGGAGGAGTGGAGCCTTCTCTTTCCATGTGACCGTATCAACTGGACAGCGGGGCCCGGCTGCATTTCCTGCGAGTAAAGTGAGAGATGTTTGGAGTTTGTGCCGGGGGCTCTTTGACCCCCCTTCTCCACCCCCCGACACATCCAGCTGACTAACGCCATCACCTGTCAGAGTTCAGCTTAATTGAGGTCTGGCGGGGTGTGTGTGTGTGTGTGTGTGTGTGTGTGTGTCTGTATGGGGGTCCGGGTAGACAACTTGGCATTCTCATCCCTCAGAACTGCACTCCACCTCCAGCCAAGGGGACTCACAGTTGGTCCCTGAGGGCAGGTCTGAGCAGCAGATAGAAGGCCCCACAGCAGGCTGCTGACCACCAAGCGTCAGACAGAGCAACAGATCGCAAATCATCTGACCCATGACTCCATCAGGGTCCCGGGGAGCAAACAGTGTGTTTACAGTTGTATAAAAAAAATGCTAAAAATATCCCCCCTTTCCCTCTGCAGATGACTGAGTGTTATTTTTCACTGGTGAAATGCATGGAGGTACAAGAGACGTCCACTGGGTGCTAAATCACTACGGCCAAACCAGCAGGTGTGCTTGAAACCACAGAGAATAATCAGTTAGATTGAGCTGAAGACTATGATGAAATACAAAGGAACAAATTACCTACAAATGTTAAACAATGTACTGCTTTATTGCGCAATGTTCTGCCCTGAAATCTTAGACACTTAAAAATGGATTCATCGTATTGCTTTAGATAACAAATTATCAAACCAAGTGGCATTCTCAAAAAAACAATTACGCCAGACCTTTTCTCAGAACCTCTTCTGGTGATTACATTTAACTAACTGGTCCCAGGGACATTTTAAATGGATAGTCATTCTCCTCAAGTTTACACAGATGTAGCACATCACATTAACTAAAAACATACCGAAAGTGTCCAAATGCTTTGCATCTTAAAGCAACAAGTAATGAGATGCTGTGTGGTACAGTGATTTTAATCACAGGAAAGGGTAAAAATAAATAATGTTTAAATCAATTAATACTTTTACTCAACAAGGACACATTTAATCAATCAAAAGTGACAAAGACATTTACAGTTTAATGTTACAAAGGATTTCCATTCCAAATAAATGCTGCTCTTTGGAACGTCCCATTTAAAGAATCCTGAAAAATGCATCATGGTTTTCACAATTTTCTTTTCAACACTGATTATAAGAAATGTTGCTTGAGAACCAAATCAGCATATTTGAATGATTTTTTTTAAATATTTAAATATAATATTTTAAAAAATTTATTGGTTTGACTTTTTCACATCTTGTTGAACAAGGTTTATCAAAAACATGAAAAAAAAAAAAAAAAATCTTACTCCCCCAAACCCTCAATGTTCAATAGATCGTAATTTAGTTTATTTAGCAAATGTATCTGCCTTTTACAAATGTTTACAACATTTACATGTTGCTTGTGAAATGTGTCTGTGCTGTATTTCTTAAATGAATGTCACTAGGTTTGATACATTGTGCCCACATTCTGTACTTTTTGGTGCCACTGTCCATATGGTCTTGCTAAAATAAAAATAAAAAAATTAAAAAAAACCTGAAAATAAAGTGGAGTTCCAGACAACTCTGAATTCTACTACTTCCAACTCGAAAATAACCATGGGAATGAAGCTCAACAACAGACTTTGAAAAAAATGGGGCAGAATAATCAACCCTGACTTAATTAGATCATATGAGCATAATTTGATATAATTTCCAAGACTACGGCAAAAAAAGCACTAAGGGAAAAAAAATGTTATTAAATCATTCAGAAAAAATATTTATAGTTAAAAAATATGAAATATAGTCATGTTAACAGCATCACAATCAAAACAAAAAGTATAAACACGTCCTGTTTCTTCTGAGAAAGTATTATGTTCAATGTAATTTGCATTTATGCATTTAGCACGCTTTTATCTGAAGACTTGCACTGCATTAAACGTTCAGTTCATACATTTCCTGGTAATCAAACCCAAGACCTAGGCGTAGCTAGTTTTTTTTTTTTTTTACTTTTTGTCAGATGTTTATAGTGCAAACACCACGCTTTTATGTTTGTCATAATTATCATAAGTCATGCCGCCACCCTATTTTGTTTACGGTTTACCGTGACGTACAACCGACTGGAACGCTTTGAGGTCGGAAGTGAGGAATTTCAACTCTAGTCTTCCCACCTCCAACTTAGTCTGGAACTTGCCACAATCCCACCAGCTTTTCAGCAAAATACAAAAGAGTTCTTTTGAGCATCAATTTGAGCTCTTTGGACTCATGAATATGCTGTGGGTTCACACGGTTTGGACAGCTGACCTTGACGGAACACGGCCTACATAACTCTACATGTCCAGGGCTGTTATACGTATATTAAACATACCTGAAAAGTCTAACTAACACAGAAGCCTTCTTTGAACTTGGTGTCACCCTTGAGCTATAAGTTATTAAAGTCGTTTTAAGGCAATTAATATACAGGACATGATTCCCCATTACTGCTTGATTTCTCTTCTAGGCGGTACTCCATTACAGTCACCTCTCTTTCTCCTTGGTTGAGCCCACTGCCCACAGTCTGCATATTAATTCTGTCCAAATTATTCAACATGTCTCACGGCTCACCTCACAGTTTATCCTTATTAGCCAATGCGAGGGGAATTATCTCAGCAAGCTCGTGATATCTGGGTCATTCCATGTCAACACACCATTAGAAGCGTACAAGACATCTCCTGAGTTTTCTACCGGATATCGGTTGAAGTGAAAGCAAGCTTACACCATGAGAAAACATCGGTTTGCGTCGCAGAAACCCAGTAACAGCTTGGCATATTTTCAAATCTTAAGTGGTGTAAACTCATGCGAACCGCTCCGAGAACGCAGTTGTTCAGCGAGGCAACCTGCGCTCTGTCCCGTCCAGAGATTTATACAAGAAGCTGTCAGAAAGGCTAACCAAAACACGCAACATGTGGATGTGGGCATTAATTCAAACTACCATCATAACACGCTCATCACAGCAGTGATTCTGCAAGGAACTGTCCTACTTTCTGCTCTCCAGATGCTAGAAGATTCTGCACATCATCGATCACGTCCAAACTACGTAAACATCCATATGGATATGCACATTTGCTGCAATAACTTCCAGCTTAGCCATCACGGTTAACATTGTTTTCAGACAAAACAATCCTCTGAATGATGTGTGAGTGGAAAATAAATGGCACAATATCAAAACCACATCAACATTTGCAGAACTTACTCTGTTGGTTTAAACAAGGGTTTACTTCCCAGTCTCAACAACAGCCTGTTGTCCGTCACAGTGCCTTTTCTGAGAAGAAACTTCTCAGCTAAATCAAACCCTGTAAACAAGAGATGAAAAAGGCAAACACACATTACATTTATGCATTCACCAGACACTTTTATCCAAAGCAACTTACAGTACATTATGTAAACATTTTGGGAATTGAAAACATGACCTTAGCGCTGTTACCACCATGTTCTGCTAAAGGAACAACATTAGCTTTAGGCTAAAGAGGTTTTCAGCAAATGTTGTCCCGTACAAACTGTTGAACACACATTTGTAGTCTTTTATCTGGAATGATTAGTATTAGCAAGGCAACACTGTTGTTATTCCTTAAACATTTTGGTTTGGGGCTTATTCTAAACTTCTGCCATTAGTGCAGACTCTATTCAAACTTTGTTTTGTAGATGATTTCAGCCTTATCGTTTTTAATACACCTCATACTTACATTCAAACTAAAGTTTGACAGTCTCCTTGTATTTGACGCAACTAGCATTTAAACCTAACCTACATTGATGATGGCACTGTGGTATTTGCATATCAAATAGTGATTGGTCTTTACTTTCTTGCTATCTATTTAATCATTAACACTACAGTCCAATAGTTTGATTTTTTTTTTTAAATACATATTTATTCAGCAAGGATGCAATAAAGGGTTAGTTCACCCAAAAATGAAAATTCTATCATTAATTACTCACCCTCATGTCATTCCAAACCCGTAAGACCTTCATTCATCTTCGGAACACAAATTAAGATATTTTTGATAAAATCTGAGAGCTCTCTGACCCTCCATAGACAGCAATGCAACTGCAATGTTCCCAGGTCCAGAAATGTAGCAAGGACATCGGTAAAATAGTCCATGTGGTATCAGTGGTTCAACCGTAATTTTACAAAGCTACAAGAATACTTTGTGCGCAAAGAAAACAATTCAACAGTTCTTCTCCCCGAGTTACCATCTTCCGCCATTTTGGAGAGTACCCCAGAACGTAATCAACATAATCAGCGTTGTTTACGTTCAGTAGACAGCACGCATGCTTAACGTAAACAACGCTGATTACACTGATTACATTCTGGGGTACTTGTTATTATTGTTTTCTTTGCGCACAAAATGTATTCTCGTAGCTTTGTAAAATTACAGATGAACCACTGATGTCACATGGATTATTTTAGCAATGTCCTAGCTACGTTTCTGGACCTGGGAATATTTCAGTTGCATTGTTGTCTATGGAGGGTCAGAGAGCTCTCAGATTTTATCAAAAATATCTTAATTTGTGTTCCGAAGCTGAACAAAGGTCTTACGGGTCTTAGGGATGTTTTAAACAGCCAGTTTGATGTTTAACAGCACTGCGTAAGGATGAGCTGTGCCTGATTTCTATTTGTATATACAGTATTCTTTGTTTGTACCTGTGAATTCTCTGTGAATGTTCACATTGGTATGCCATTTCTCTTCCAACTTCATGGGCGGACACGTGTGATCTGCAGAGGAGAGGAATATGTGTTAATGAAGAAATTGAATAGATTTTTATAAACTGGTAATGTTTTATGTTATTCAGTATAGAGGAGACCACAGTTATGTCACAGTTTTTACTCCACTGAATATTTCTAAGGGTAGGTTTTGTATTGAAAATCAATTTTTGTATAGTCCCGTACCTTAAAGTCTAGGCTACAAAGAAAAGCCATTTCAACAGTTAGGCTATTGCACATGAAAAAAGATACAGTTCATTGTAGTGGGTAAGCTGTCACAATGGGAATCTACCATTAAACAGCCTATCCATTTGTTTAGTCGTGATGTATGAAATAGGCTACTGTTTCCAGGTCCAAGCTTCCACTCCACTTTCAAATGAGAATAATGTTATGAGCACTATTAATTTTAGCACATCTTTAAGCTAAGCTTTTAAAAAATATATGTGGTGTATGCTACAGTTTTTTATACATAAAGCATGAATGTCTAACTAAAATTTTAGTAAGGAGATAAAGGTTAGAATCATGATCTTTCAGTAGTACACTGAAGAGCACACAGCACACTGTGAGTGTATATTAGAACAGGTTTCTTTTTTGCTTTTGGGATCTGATGGAGTGTTTGGACCTGGAAACTGTGACACTTGACATCAAGCGCATAGAATGCAACTGTGCCCGTCCAATTTTTCCAGCACCTTGATCCAGAAACATTTTAAGAAAGCCTTCATTCAAAGAGTTATAAGCCATGAAGCAAACCATCCTGCTACAATGTGAATCAGAACATTCAAAATCTTAATTTGAACCAAAAAGACAACAGGTGTAAAACTGCGTATGGCTTTAATGAGGGAAAAAATGCAATCACCTGAAGCATTGTGAATGTCAGAATAAAAGCAATGGTTAAACATAAAACTGCTGGTTTAAAGATGTTGACTATGTATACAGAAACAATATATTTTACATTTTTGCAAAACATGCATATTCATATGGAAATATTTAAGCAATTTCAGAGCATAGGAAGACTATTACATAATTTGCATTGTTTCCAGGAAGTGAGGGAGCACTAAAGAGTTATTTTGGCATGATTTGCTTGCTTGTTTCAAATCTCTGATTGGTGGTGATTTTTTTGTAGAATTATGGGTAATGTAGTTTTCCTCCAGAAATTTAGCTGTTAAACAATTATTTTTTAAAAATGAGTTATACTAATACAGGCTGATGGTTACAGCAAAAGCATATAGTGTACCATTAACTAACAACCTTGTAATTCACAGTAGTTATGTGACAGTTTATAAATTATGGTTAAAAATCAGTTCCCTTAGAGATAACATGAATGAGATTTTTAAATCCAAAACCAAACTGTTGCAATCTATTACAGCCTTTTCAGCAAAACCAAAGCTGTAAAGTAATTATGAAAAAGCAAAAAAAAAAAAAAAAAAAAAAAAGTAACATCAAAAAAAAAAAAAAAAAAAAAAAAAGTAACATCAAAAACATCAAATAGTTGTTTTGGTTGACAAATATTGTAAATGAATAAACTGTATAAAACTTCATTTTAAGCAAATGTGACAACTTGCCCCATCCTGATATTTATTTAAAACACTGTTTGTCCTGAGAACACGATTCAAATTTTAAGTTAAAATCCACCTTGATTAATAAAATCAAGGTGAAAATCTGAAAACTCTTATCAAGCAAAAATGACACTTTTGTAACACTGGATGGAAAAAAAATAATGGTTTTATTTCATAAAAAGCCTACTAGCTACTGAGATCCCAGTGAAACAACAAGCCCCAGTCTCCCCTCCCATGGCATTTGCAGGCTGATATTGTTGAAGGACGAATTCTGCTTCATCAACAACAATTATCCCAAATAAAAAGGACGCTCGCACAGACACAAATGCAAAAACACACAAACATATCTACATCCACAGCCGCAAACCCACAAAACACAGCATTAACAGGAAATTCCAAAAATCAGCACATCTGCTGGCAAGCTGCCAACTCTTAAGACGACGGGACACATGCTGTAAATCCTCTCTAAATCTCTTCCTGGATGTCATGCTCACACAGTTGATCACGGGAGATAGCAATTCACTCAGCTGGCAAAAATATTGCTTGCCTGTCCTCTTGTTCAGAGGACTCTCATTCGTGGGCATTTACACTGTGCAATAATATTCCTTAATCGCCTCAGGTTAATCTGAATGGGGCCAATAAAGCAATTCTATCGGACACATAACACCAGAGCGGATGTGTCTTGGTGGCTTCTGACTAATGCCACCCAGGTCAAGGGCTTGACGCCATGTCCTCGCGAGCAGGAATTTCAAATAGCCGTGCAAGAGTCCCTGCTTCTTAAAGGAGGGCGCGACGTCTTTCATCACAAACAATTCATTTGCATACAAGGATTCCAAATAAGAAAGCTTAAACAGAGCGCTAATTAAAGGCGATGACAGCGGCGCTCTGCACCAGTGCGGTGAAGTCAACATTGACCTCTTGCGCGGAAACGAACAAGGCTTGAAAACCAAACAGATGTAATCGCTTCTAATCAAACCTTTTGTAAGCAGACAAGAATAAGCAAACATCTTGGTACGGACCTTTTGGTGACAGCATACATACCTATTCTCTCATTCACTGTCATTCCTGAAGCAAAAGGAATGGAATTTACGACCCACAGGAAAACAGTCCATCTGAGACAGTGAATCATGTCGTCTTTGGCACATGAGAAAGGGCCCCTTGAAAACCTAGAAATAGAAAACAACGTCACTTTTACAACTCTTTGATGCTCTTCTGGGTAACGCAACACCACTTGTTACTGTCTGTATGTTGACTGATTGCATTGACTTCACATTTTAGTTAGTCTTCAATGTGTTTTACTGATAAACAACTGATTTAAAAATTTTAATTGAATGTCCTATAATCTAGTATAGTCAATATCAAATGAAAATGAGCTGTCTTATACAATATGTAGGAATAGATCATGTTTTGTAAAATCCGTCCAGCACTTCAATTATGTGGTGAAACGTCTTAACGCAAAATGTCAAGTGTGACATTTCACTCCTCAGAATAAACTCCAGGCCAGAGTAAGTTTCCAGCATGAGGTGCTTCTGGGGACCCAGTGCCAGATTCCTGTAAACCAATACGATCCGTTACCCACCGCTGACTGTTGTTATTGAGCTCTTAAGTACCAGGGAAAACAAATTGCGCTAAATAATTAAACACTGGTGCTATGGAGTTTTGAAACACATGCAGTCTTATGGGCTTCAATCATTAGTGCATCTCTGCATACAAACATGTGGTAAATTGGTTTGTTGTGAACTTCAAACTCAACTTCAACATTTGACTTTCCAATGAATGACAAAGCGATATAAAAAGCTGTGTTTTTCTACCATTTTTTTAAAAACCCCGTATGTTTTGTAATTAGAATATTGTATTACATGGGTGGTGTAATTTACACAATGTCAAGTAGTGAGTGAAAACTTTCCACCCACAAAAAAAAAATAATAATAATAATTTTTAGGATTGCAGTTTAACCCTGCAGTCATGAGTTCATTACACTTTTCACCCACTTTTAAAGGCTTTACTGATTATTAAAATCAAGCTGAAAATCTGAAAACTCATCAAGCAAAAAAGACATTTTGTTGTAAAAAACTGATGGAAGCAAATTATGCCTTTCTTTAATTACACATGCATGTCTAATTGTGCTATGTGGGATATTTGTACTTTTAAACATGCTTTTTTCATGATTTATGACTCAAGTGTACTTGAAGTGGTTAAAATTTTCTCGGATTATGAGAAAAGTTACTCTGCAGGTTATCAACTAACCATATAATAAAAACAAAGTAATTTAAATTAAATAAACAGTATAATTTTATCTATGAATGTATTTGATGTGAAGCTAAAGAGTGTCCAATATTTGATATCAGCATATTAATCCATAAATATCAGTGCTCAAACGCCACGTGCACTTCAACCAGATTGTTTAATATTAAATATATATCATTATTAATATAATCAAAATCGCTTCTTAAAACTTCATCCAAACTGACTAGCAATAAACAACAATAAAACACAACATGGCCTCATTAGTGTGCTTTAAAAGCATAGTTGCGAATATTTAATTTGCATGTACATGGTCAAAAGCTACTGTTTACTGCAATTTCTCTGTGTACCGAATGATGATAAATCAGCAATGCTGAACATCCTTCTCTCTTTCAAGTACGCGAACGCCGACAGCACAGGACTCACAGTGGCGTGTTAAACTCAGATGACATCAAACATGATCATTAAAAAATGACACCGCACACATACTCTGCAAAAACACCTACAAAGTCACAGCAACCGAGACAGATGAACACCGGCTACTTACATTTGCTGAGAAAGTTTATTATTCCAGCGTAAACACACAGCACAAGCAAATCCTGTTTGGTTAATTAGCGCATTTTAGGCAGCTGTGGGTCCAAAGCACACTTGCAAATAAAAGTGAGAATGAAAGCTCGTGCAGGAACCGTGTCCTTATTTGTCGCACTGCCTGACCCTCCCACCCACTCATTAGAGCAGCACACATCAGGACGGACAGGACACTCTGAGGGGCTCCCTGTGGAACACGCTACAGTACACAGGCTACTTGACCAATAGCAGGGGTACTAACTTTTCCTTCAAATTAGAGGTCAACATTTAAAGACAAACTTCCTATAAAAAGAAGGGAAAAAATGTATATTTTTTGTGCTTAAGTTTTTCACATTTTTAATCAATTGTATACATATTTAAAATGATGGCATGCTGCATGCATAATGATTAAAATAATTTGCATTGTCCAAAACTTTCGTACTGTGAACTGATTTTGCTTGGCTATATATTTCAGTAAATATTATAATGTAAATATTATAATATTATTCATTTAATGTTTCTCAGGATGGGTTTATACTGTAGCACATACTACAAAAGTCAGCTAAATATATTTAGCTAAAAAGCGACACACAAAACACAAAAAAATTATCAGTTACATGGAAATATTAGCCAGTGTTTTGGATGACAAATATTTTAACTAAATGTAAAAACTTTGTGGGGGTTTTGTTTCGTATTTGAGTTAAGTCTTGTCTTTTATTTTTTTTAAGTGTATATAGTTTATATATATATATATATATATATATATATTGTATCTTGCACTGTAAGAAATAATTCTGTAAAATAACTGCTTACTGGGACATTATCCATTAAATTAAATTAATTCACTACATTGTGCCCTATTTTTATGGATTTTAATGGTTTTCTTTTCTTCTTTTTTTTGCATGCAATTTCTTTTCCGTTTACTTTATGAATGGTTTTCTATTGGTTTATTAATCCTGTTGTGTCATGTTATCAGTTTTGTATAGTCATTGTTTCATTTGAGCTTGTTATCTTGTGTGTATCACTCTATAAATAACACTTTATTTTAAAATACAAACATTATAGAATTATTATTAAATAAAAGTAAAATAAAAATGAAATGTATTTGAATAGATGACATTGAGAATGCTTGCAACAAAAAAAGCATGGGATTTGAGTCAACACTGATTTTGAAATGTAACTAAATCTCCAATACATATACCACAAATCTTCAATATATGAGAGATTTGTTGAGGATATTTGTGGTACGTATTACTCAAGATATGAATTCCAGCACTGTTGATATAGAGTTATCTATATGTCCACGTTTATTCCTCTGGATGCTTTCATATGAATCTACTACTTTTGAAAGCACTGTTCATTTGAAGCAGGGATTTGCAGCACATTGCAATATCTCACCTGACCATCTGACTCTTCTGACCACCACTTTTGTGTTTAGACAAGGCCCTCAACACTGATGAATAATGAGATGCATTTTTAGGATTGTGTTTGTATTGGCCTTATTAGTGTGTCTCCATATTACCATGCACCCCCAACCCAGCTGCTTTCAGAACAGCTGTTTCTCAGACAGGGAATCAATGAGACTTCTCAGCTGTGATTCACTTCAGACTTGCATTTCTGCTACGATAGCATCATAATGTCCCCTGTGTTCTGTTAAAGAATGTCCTACCACCGAGAAACAACCACCTTATGCCTGCAGAAGGGAAGTTTAGCACTAGAACAACATGCAGAAAACATGCAGCCCATACTGACCCAGAATCAAACTTCCCTGTGCAGATGCATCAGTATGAAAGATCACCATCTGTTGTGTCTGTTCCCCTTGTAAGGGTGATACAAATTTGAGGAAAAGAGTTTAGTTAAAATAAAAATGCTTCTACTTTGTGTTCTGTTTTAATTGCATTATATATTACATATATACATTTGTTTTCTTTTTTAATATTATGTTATTTTGAATATACAATAAACATACATATATACATATGTATGTGTGTGCGTGCGTGTGTATAAAATATAATATATTATTTATTCCTGTAATCTCTTATGTTCATGTGATTGTGTGTGTGTGTGTGTGTGTGTATATAAACAGATAAACAGATAACTTTTTTTTGCAAATGAACTCTTCATATATATATATATATATATATATATATATATATATATATATGAAGAGTTCATTTGCAAAAACAGATAACTTTTAAAAAAAAATTTTTTTCCTGCATTCCTATTAATATCAATCAAACTGCAGTTGGCTTGTTTTGATTAAATAATAATAACTAAAAAATACAACACAATAAAACACAATAAAAACATAACATGATTTATGAAAATAATAAAAATGTGCATGCACACACACACACACACATTTTCAGTTCTTTTTATTTTTGAAAATAAAAAGGGTTTGCTGTTTATGTTGTCTTCGGGTTTCTCGAAACAATTTCAACTATTTAAGAGCATTTGGGCCAAGAAGTCACACAAAAAACATTTACTTGTTTATGCATGCGAAGACGAACAAGGAATCTGTTAAAAATTAAAAAGCGTAATCATGTATGATTTATCATAATCCCCCAGTAACCCCTTTAAATCTTCATACACAAGTTTTATCAGCAGCAGACATCATGTTCATCTCTAGACTGATGATGTGTCTTACAGTAATTAATTCACTTTCAAACAAACTCTTAGTACATGGATTTTAAGCTCCTCTCTTATAGCAGAGAAATACACAAACCCCTCTTCTGCTCCACTTTAGTAGGTGATGCCGTTTGGTTCCCAAACAGCACGTTTTGTGTATTCTTTCAATTCTTCACATTTAGAAACTTTCTCGAAGGCTGTTTTCCTGGCAAACAAACATCCCAATCCGCACATGATATCAACTGATATCAGATGGAACACCTGTTTTTCCAACGCACCTGCCGTTAAAGAGACACACTATTTACATTCTTCTCAGTTGCTGCATATTTCTCACTATTGAAATGTCTGTTAGCTTAATGCATCACCCGGAGTATGGGTTATATTACTCTTTCTTATTGCCATATGGTTTGTATATTTTGTACGCAGGCTTTGTTTCCCCAAAGTGCTTCTCAAACAATAGCTCTATTCCAGTATCTCATGTTGCTCCAGTTTGCCAGTGAAAACTAAATAAATGGATATTGCAAACAACTGAGAACAAGAGGTCCTAAAAACCTCATTCACTTTGCTGCGGTGGTGAGCTCACATGCCCATTTATGCAGGTCTAATACAAAAGAAGAAAGACTAAATGCAGTCTGTCAATGTTTGGAAAGCCAAAGTCATTCATTGAAATTGAATTCAACAGATATGTTAATGTAAAAAGTTCATATGAAGCTGAGATGTTTAGACTTGTATGAGCAAACTAGATACATTATGTTTCAATAATTTTAGTAGATTTAAACTTAAAATCATGTATGCAGGTCAAAATAGTAAATTTTAAATTGAGGATATTATACTTTGTTGTTGGGAATTTGGGTTTGAGACATTCTGGGAAGCAGATATAAGCAGGTATATCAGATAATAAAGGGGCCACTTTGAAAATCTGACTCACAAAATTAAAGAAGGTTGCAGTAGGCTACTTATTTAAGGACTCACTTATAGTTCATGCTGCGTTTAAACCATTTAAAATTTGAATCATGCTCTCTGTTATGTACTTCCGCTTTACCTGTCAGGTTATTGTAGAAAGGACAAATGAGATTGATAAAATGATGGCAAATGTGACCCAGAGACTAAATGAAATCAGGGTATTAGATTCAGTATCTCACCGTATCTCACGGCTAATGGAAATTTCCTGGTGCCTATCAGTCTCCTTGAGACTAGACAATACAGTCTGTAGTGCACTTATAAAGGGAATGAGAGTGTATATCAGTGCTGAGTGTGCATTTTAAAGGATCCTGGGAGAAATGAACCCCTCAGATATTATTTTTCAAGAGTAAATTGATAGAAAAAATATTTTTTGAAGAACTCATGTCTGCATGGGTATTTCGACCAGCAGCTATTGAACATAAACATCTGTCTTGTGACAGTATTGCTTATTAGTTGTTATTTTTAAGACTTGTTCATTATCATGAGATAAGCAATCAGTTTCATTCCTATAGGTCAGCTGGTAGAATATGGCAATAGCAATGTCAAGGTCAAGGGTTTGATTCACATGGCCTGAGCAAAAGTGTACAGTTGATGCACTGTAAGTTGCTTTGGATTTACAGTAAGTGCCAAATGCATAAATTAGAATCTTGAGGATAGAATAAACGCTCAGTGTTGCATGTCATTTCCTTGAATCACAGTTTGCATGAGGACCCAGGTCTCATGGTCAGTATCATATATCGGTGATTATCCTGTGGCCACTTGCTCTCCTGCCTGATCACTTTGCACTGGTCTTTAATCACTATAGCAACTGTTTGAATGTGCCAAAGTGTGTAAAGTGATGCCATGTTTATATAAAGTACAGATACCTGAGCAGCAAAAACAACTTACACAGGAACAAGTATGCAGCTAGCAACATTACTGGCTTTGTGACATGAATGCAGTATAATTTTTTCCCTATATTAAAATGACCGTATTCATTCGAAACACTGATTCTTTGAAATGTTCTTTTGAATCTTTTGTTTTGAATCAGTGCTTCGAAGCACATAAAGAAGTCAAATGATTTTAGCAAACAAGTCTTCCTTTGAAATGTTAGTGGTTTTCACAGTAATTGTTTTTTTTTTTTTAATAATAAGCGAACCAGTATTAACTGTATGGTTGTAGCTTAACTCAAGCAAGTTTTATAGTTTTAACCCATGGATTTTAACCTTGCATGTCATACTGCGGCAATTCGAATAGTTCGAAACAGTGAATCATTTGCGAAGCAAGATGTGTGTTCGACTTAAAGCGGCGCTGCGCAGAATGATCAGTCTATGAAAAAAGACAGATAACAGCCCCGCCTTATTTTACTTCCGTACATCTGTGATGAATAAACGTCGTCGTTCTCATATTATATTATATACGATTGCAGCTTAGGTATCACTGCACTTCTGTTATTAAGGTAAACAAAAGTACAGTGTGAATAAAGGTTAACGTACTGTTCAGAAAAAAACCCAAAAAACTATCAGTCTATGATATCAAAGTACCGCGAGAGCGATTCAAAAGCATAAGGATCCATCTGCTCTCTTATCACTCTCGCGGTACTTTGATGTCATACAGTGATCATTCTGCGCAGCGCCGCTTCAAGTCGAGCACACCTAGTGAGTTCAATTGATTCGAATATTGAAATAGTCTCGCTTCTCCCATGACTAAATAAAATACTTTCTCTTATCCCAGCTTAAATGCAGAGACAACCACATTTTTTGCCGAAAGTGTAACACTGGTTATTCTTCTTTTAGTTTTTTGGCGAGTTAATACTGGTTCAACAGTGCCATTTGCTTGAAAATTTAGTCCAACACAGTACCACTGCCTTAACCAATGGCGTGAGTTTGGGGGCAGGGCTATTTATTTAGTCTCACCAATCAAAGACGTTGGAAGTGTTCGGGAACACCTGTTCGAACCAGTTCGAACGCCATTAAAACAATCCACTTGGTGTCACTAGTGGCGCAGAAATTACTCACTTCACTTTCAAATTAAAAAAAACAAAAAAAACAGAACGAAATTGTTAAAATAAATTGTTAAAAGTGCCTAAAGTCTGATGTACATAACAAAACAAGGACAAGTATTCCACTTGCATTATACATTTTGCATGGATGACATTAAATTTAAAGAAGTCTTTAGCAAATCTCCTGTTAATTTCAGTAGGCCTAAAATCCCACTTTTCCTGCGGTCTTGCCCTGTCAGTTTTTTTGTGGACGACAGCTCTTGGTGTGGATTATCACTGAGAAGAAGGTTATTCATTTACACCTTTTACACTGGTAATTATCCTCATTAAATCGAACCCGATTCATTCTCCTAATGTACAGCCAAGCCATTTGTGGAGATAAAAAATTAATTAGAAGTAGCGACAGAAAGCAGATTATGTTTGATGAATCTCAATGAAAAGAAAAGCTGAGTTAGTCATTTTCTGTTAGCACAGCCAAAAGGAAAACCTTAGATTGCTGGTTATAGGCTTATCATCCGGTGTTAGAATGCTGTTTGTGCGTGTGTGGATAATTGATGATGTCTGTGCTTTATTTGGAATAAACTCTAACATGATTTATCATTCTGCACTTAATCTATAGTAAAGACACATTCATTGTTCACAAAATGTGAAGCGGTTTTGTCCTTAAACTGATTATAGGAAAATCTTTCTATCATAGATCACCGTGTGTATGTTAGACATACATTGTGTTTGTGTGGTCTGTTTAAAATCCAGATGTATGACAATGATTATGTATTTCTTGACTCCTTTGTTGTACTTTAAAAACATACAGAGGAGTCTTGCTTCAAATCACTGCTCACCTACGGATGACCTCTAGAGTGAGATCTCCATCTCTGGAACAGCACTGACTCTCTGCCAATCATCTGTGTGGTAATTGAACTCAGAGGTTCAAAAAGCTGGCACTAAATGGAGGTCGGTAATATTAGGTAATTGGTTCTGAGGTGTAAGGGATGGAAATAGTCTTGATTACATTAAGGGCTTAATGGCTCCCAATGTGTCACTCAGTCAAAAGTTGGCAAGCAGGTGCACTTGAAGAAGATCCGCCACTTACAGTTTTGCTCACTGGTTATCACCAAGGACAACTGGATTATGAATTCATACATGGTGGATCTCAAATAAAGAAAGGGAAATTAAAATTTAGCAAGTATCATGAATTATTTCAGAGACACTTGGGTTAGATTAAATATAAGAAGAGTGTGGATGAATAGTTCCAGTCAAAACATTCGCACAGTGTCCCAGCAGAAGGGCTAAGGGATTTTAAGAGATTAAACTTTAAATCTGGAAAGCGATTTCTTTCTCATGAGGCAAGAATCAAGACAGATGGTCATTTTGTTTTTGAAAATTCACATTCTCCTTTTTTTCTTGCATGTTTTTATTTCTTAAATGTCTGTCAGCTCAAAGAATCATTCGCAGCATCATCTATTTATTATTCCCTTTTACTTTTTATTTGTTTTAATTATATTCTGTTATTTTATTTTGTTTTTATTATTTTTATTGTTGATTCTTATTGATGGTATAATTATTTTATGATTATTTTAAAATCCTTTTTATGTTAAGCACATTGAATTAACATTGTGTATGAAATGTGACCCTGGACCACAAAACCAGTCTTAAGTTGCTGGGGTATATTTGTAGCAATAGCCAAAAATACACTGTATGGGTCAAAATTATTGATTTTTCTTTTATGCCAAAAATCATTAGGACATTAAGTAAAGATCATGTTCCATGAAGATATTTTGTAAATTTCCTACTGTAAATACATCAACACTTAAGTTTTGATTAGTAATATGCATTGCTAAGAACATCATTTGGACAACTTTAAAGGCGATTTTCTCAATATTTAGATTTTTTTTGCACCCTCAGATTCCAGATATTCCAATAGTTGTATCTCAGCCAAATATTGTCCTATCATAACAAACCATACATCAATGTAAAGCTTATTTATTCAGCTTTCAGATGATTTATAAATCCCAATTTCGAAAAATTTACTCTTATGACTGGTTTTGTGGTCCAGGGTCACAAATGTGCTTGATAAACATGTAATAATAATAATAGTAATAATAATAATAATAATTATTATTGTTATTTTCAGACTCAATCATTTATTTTTAGTGCATAATTGTATTTTTGCTTTAGGTATTTATTTTTGGACTTATTCATCTCAGTCTTAACCAGAGTTCACTAAACAGAATGATGTCAACAAAATTTTGGCAACTCTAGAAGGTAAATAAAATAAAATAATGCTTTATATTAACACAGAGTCATCTTGGAAAACACATGAAACCTGCTGTTTCTATTTGAAAGCCAATATTTTCTTTACTTGAGAGTCTAGTCCACTAATATAGGCTATCATAAAATAATGTATTTCATAAGAGAATCTTAAACCTCATAATGCATAATTTGAAATTTTGCCCTCCAAAATCATTATTTATTCAAACTATTTTTCATAGCAAAACTTTAACGAGTGCAAAAATAGACTACACATTTAATTACAATTTAACAAATGTGCATTTAGCTCACAGAATCAAAAACAGTAAAATAAACGAAAATAAAAGAAAAAGACAATACCCCTTCTCCACACAAACGAACAATTCAAACAATTCAATGCGAAGATCCAGAAATGTCTTAATCTGTGACTAATATTTATTACATTGACATTTATAAAATGTTCTGAAGCGTTCCGTTTCTAACATGAAATAATCGAATCTAGTCAAGTCACCACTATTTATATACTATGCAGATTGTGTCAAAGCTAGTTATCATTAATGTATATAAAATATCAAAAATGTGAAAAAGTTCAGTTTGTTTTGTATTTGAGAGAGACTCTCACGCGTGCGTTGTGTGACGTCTCCGGTCACATGGCGAGCGTCAGCTGTGTTGCAGGAAGTGAAGCAGTCATGGCGACGCCTGTAGCGTTACTCTCTGAATCTGTGCTCGGATGGTCTATTTTCACTATTGTTTTACTGGTGAGATACATGAATTATCCGTTATAACTTGTATTTACTAGTATTACGTTGTTAGACGTGGTATTCTCGCGTATATTCTGTCACGTGTTATCTTGGTCGATTTGTATCTTTGTACTAGTATCATATAACTTAGCACATAATAGACCTGTCTAACTATTTTAGTTATATGCGTCATATCATAAACCTGTTTATGTTTACAGTTACGGTATATTTATAGACTTTTACTGAACTGTTTTACTAAAGTACGAAGAAATAGACCCTCAAATTTCAATAATATAGTGCAGTTCAGATTCAAGTACAAGTACATGTAAGTAAATGTATTATTTAATTTTATTACCATAATTATATGGATCACAAATATCTAAGCCACAAGTGATTGTTTTTATGGTTCATAGTATTTCAGATATGAAGATATTAATATACATTGATAAGTAATTGTAGGTTGATTCCCCCCAAAAATAGAAACACAGCTACTCTGGTACTGTTATTAATAGCTTTGTTTGTTTGAGGCGGGACTATCTGTTTGGCGACCAATGGATAAAGAGGAGAGTGTTCAGGAAATGTTATTATTTTTGCTGTTCCATTTATTGGTACAGATATACCTCACTTTTAAATATGTAATTTGTTTTTATTCTGCCTTGTCGAGGTGTTTAATTGAAGTGCCGCCAGAGTCTTAATTTTCTAATTAAAGTGCAACCTGCTCAAGTTTAACAAGTGCAAAGAGAGCCGTATTTCCTGTTATATAATTGGTTCGGCGCATCCTGATTTAAATGCAGAGCGTTGGGTCATTATCTGACCAGCAATTCAGGCAGAATCTAATACGCATAGGGCTCTTAATTGATCCTGTCTGAAAACAGCATCCCGTAATCACAAGCTCATTTTAGCTGCGTCCTGAGAGCTTTTAGAGAATGTGTTTGGAATACGACCTTTCACTCTGAAACAAGTTCCTCTTTAAAGTTGGACTCTATTAGTTTTTGTTTTGTTTTGTTTTTAATGAGATACAGCGTAATGCTTTTCAGACACAACTGTCTCAGAGGCTTCTAAATCTGTAGGCAGGTGTTTCCTCTTCTTTCTAACAGAGGAACTGTTGGCTGCTAGATCAGAAGTGCAATACAGAATCACATTTTGAGTTATCTAAATAGCACTTGTATGGCCTTTAAAGCGTGTTATGAAAAGGCCAGCTGTATGATATAAGTATAACCCACATCAGTTTGACACCAGAGAGATTTAGGCCTGTTAAAATAGTGTCACACTACTTTAACACAATTATTACAATAGATCACAAATACCAGGCCTCTTGTACATTTTCTCACTAACACTTAAAAAAGCCAGCTTTTGTTTTTGTATGTTTGTGATTATGAACAGGGCTTGACATATGGGTTGGTGGTGATTTACTTTTTAATTTTATTTGGTTACTTTTTGTGAAATTTTGTATGATTATAAAAATGCTAACGGTAAAAATTGTAAAATGTTTTTTTAAAGTGATATACATGTGAATGATAAATTTATGACTAGCTGATATCTCTAATATTCTTACCTGCCCTCTGGTCCAACTCGTACAAATAAAATAAAATAACATAAAATAACAAAATAGATAGTTTTTGTACAAGAGATTTGTACATAGACAGAATTAATATTTGTCTACAAAACTAATTTTAAGCATTTAATCCAAAGCCAGAAATCATGAGACTAATTTAATTGGATTATTTTGATGCAAATCTCATAGTGTCCCCTGTATCTTCAGGTCATCTTGGCCTTCTGCTGGGTTTATATTCGGAAATATCAGAGCCGGCAGGAGAGCGAGGTTATCTCCACCATCACTGCGATATGCGCTCTGGCCATTGCGCTCATCACATCGGCCCTTCTTCCTGTTGATATCTTCCTAGTGTCCTTCACGAAGTACCCCAATGGCACTTACAAGGTAACCATGTTCCTGTACCGAAAGGATGTTTGTTGTTTGAACTCAGATCTGTGCTTGATTCAACACTGAAGCTCCATTATCCATGTTCTTGATCCATTGTTCATTTTTTCATTGTTCATAAGCAAAGTAATCATAAGAGACTGAGATAAGTGACTCTTGAATCATAAGAGACTCTTCACAATAAGTGATTTGGATGTCTGGCATGAATGTTATTGCTATTAGTTTACTCTCACCACTTGTGAAAACAATGGCATTTCTTTCCTAAAACATCCCATTATTCAATCAAATGCAATAAGACGAGAGATCAATACTTAAGGTTTGAGTTCACAGATTGAATTGAACACATCTGTCTTTTACTTTGAGACTCAAATGGTCTAATGAGACAGTGGTTACTATGGCAACTGAATGGCATAATTAATGAAACCACAGGCCCACCATTCTTCTCTACGGATAATGAATAATTAAGCATAGAATTACCTCCTCTGACATGAGATCTTTAATGAGTGCTTCGCTTAGAACTTCCGTGTAACTTGGTTGCTGCATACACTGAAAGCACATTATGACCCAAGCCTGTCAATTTGTAAAATGGAAAAAGTAGCCTTACCAAAAGTAATTTAGACAACTTTTGGAAGTCTTCTGAAGTCAAATGGCAGACTGAAACTTAAGCTGTTATTCACTTTTTTGTAGCTCTCAAATCTAATTTGAACTTCCACATATTCAAACTTGTTTGCAATATGTTAGAACTAATGGCAATTTGAAAATGTGTGCAAATGAGATATTCTAGTTATGCCAAAACTTAAACAATTCTATGGCTTCATATAGATGCCTTTTTCAATCTGGATCACAGCGGTGTCTGCCTTTCATTCAATTTTTTAAATAGGAAAAGCACCTCTGCATAATATCTTCTCTAAAATGAAAATCATAGGGGTTTACAACAAATTGAGGTTGAAGAAATTAATACAGTATTTGAATTTTTGCGATAACTGTCCCTTTAATTGGAGAGCAAGGCCTGAGACTTTTCATTTTGGTATTTGTATTCGATGACATTACATTACAGCACCATGAACTTATGGATGTCTTTGCAGAACACATGGATTGTTGTATAGATTTGGGCGAGATATGAAGTTATTTCCGTTGTTTAATAGTCAAACATGTTTTGACTATCAACAGTTGTCCGCAGAAACAGTTGATCTAAATACATTAGAAATATCACAGAACACACCGGCAGTATATTCACCAGACACAGTAAATCAAGTACTCAAGTGTGTGTTGTCCAGAATAAATTGAAATCTGCAGACAGTGCTGGCCTGGTTTTCATTTGAGATAATGATCAGCCCTAGGAATGTTAAAAAGGGCTTGTAGAGGTCAAGACTAGATATAACTTTATCAGAATTAGGCGAGATTCATTACTGGTTTCATTTGGTTAATTGGAAGTTGAGGGTTTTGAAGTGTTCTGAAGAAGACAGACTTGCTCGATCATATCAGAGATCATCTGACTAGGCGGAGGAGGTTAACCTAAAGAGATTCTCACTGACTCTGTCGGGTTAATTGGATCTCTGATGAAGCTGCTGATCTTTCTGTCCCACCCTTCCTTAAAACACTTCAAAATTCATAGAATATCTTGAGTTTTAGAGCACTGTGGTGTAATGTAGTGAATAGATCAGCACTATACACAGAGGTTATGTGAATTGGAGTGAAGCAGAGACTGTTTTATTCTTACATTTATAGTCTGAAAAGTCCATTCAGAAAAAAAACTTGATAATACCAAAATGTGCAATACTAGAGCCGTTTTGTAAACAGGTCATGTGTTTCATTCATACAATTAATGACAGCGTGAATATGCAAGTAACATTAGGAATGTACAGTAAGAAACGTCAGTTTTTGAATACTCAGAATTAATTAATTGTTGTTAATTGTTATGAGTAGTGTGAAATATAAATCAAGATAATCCAGGCATAAAAAATGCCTAGGGTTAATTATTTTAAGTTTTAAAAACCCTATAGAGCAGTTTAAATAAATATAATTATTAGGTTTATAAGTGGGGTAAACTATTGCGCATGTAGATTTTTACATGTATTAAACATTTGTGCAATGAATATAAATAATTTCTCAAATTGTGCAACTTGTGAGTACAGTTGTGTTTTTTTTTATGTTAGTAAACCCTAATGTGGGGTTCAAATTGTTACATATTTCCAGATAATTAAATTGATTTTGAGCCACAAATAAGAGAATCACAAATATTAAATGTATTGAAATTATAAAACTTTGCCTGAATTCATTTTTGTGAAACTTCTATCTATTTGTAGATCTCATTCTATTTATTTGTGAATTTGTTTAATATTTATGAATCTCCTTACATTTATTTGCGGCTCAAAATCAATTCATCTGGAAACTTGCGACAATTCTTACCCTTACCCGAGCTATACAGGCTAAGAATATCCCAGAAATGCAAAGTTTTGCTATCGACTTGTATAAGCTTCGTTTGCCCTTGTTATAGAGTGCAGAACGGTATTTAGTCTAACTGTTCTAGGAAGATTACAACAGATTCTGATGAAATACGCTCACCCGAATGGGTGGGAAAATGTCGTTTGATAATCGTTCTGAAGCTCGCTGTGATTCACGTCGCATAATAAATCAGGCAGACAGGTGCTTTTTGTTGTAGGTGGTTGAGATGGAAGGAGCCATCAAGTCTTGGATAAACACGTAAGATTATGGCAGCGATCTCCTTGGCTCCGGCCTTCCGGTAATCCGTTTTTCTGATGTGACGATCAAATGTATCTCTTCCTCCAGTCGAGTAAGCTGGCTTAATGGGCAGAGGAACCTTCCCGACTAAACATCTTCTTAATGCAGCCTGTGCACGTAGGACTCTGTAGGTTTATTTCTGTTTCTCTGCCATAAAGAGATTACAGCAATGATTGACAGGCCTGGGTTTGGCTAATGAGGATGCACTCTCAAACGCTAAACTTGTCGCAGTGCTAGAGTTTTCTTGATAAATTGTTGTTAAATCAGGCTTGTTTTATTCTACACATCTTTGTTATTCTGTGGGTGTTCTTTAGAAACCCACAAAGCTGATCTGCTTATACCAGAAGACAGATTTGTGGCACCTACAGAGGCCTCAAGAAGTGTTTGTTTGAGATCCTGTCTCCTTTTTTTAAATTGCCAATATGCCTCAAAAAAGAAAGCATCTTGGCATTTTTTAAAGGCTTTATTGTAAATAAATAAATTAATATAATTTTCAAACTTAGTGTTACTGTATTATCTCATAATTAGATAATTTTCAGTGACTTAAGAGGTCTTCACTACCATTCAAAAGTTTGGGGTCAGAAAGATAAAAAAAAAAAAAAATATATATATATATATAAATTTATTTCTTCAGCATAGATACATTAAGTTGATCAAAAGTGACAATAACAGTATTTATAATGTTATAAAACATTCCTGAACAGAATCCTGAAAAAAAGTGTTGATTTCCACAAAAACAGTAAGAAGCACAATTGTCTTCAGTGTTGATAATTATTTGAAACATTTAAACATTCTAAAGAAATGTTACATGAGCACCAAATCAGCATATTAGAATTATTTGTGAAAGATCGTGTGACACTGAAGACTGGAGTAATGATGATGAAAATTCAGCTTTACCATCACAAGAATAAATTACATTTTAAAATATGTTGAAATAGAAAACTGTTATTTCGTATTACAATAATATATCACAAAATTACTATTTTTACTGTATTTTTGATCAAATAAATGCAGCCTTGGTATGTGTAAGAGACCTCTCAAAAACTTATTTTCAAAAATATAAATAAACGTATACACCAACTTACATTAATGTATGTGTTTATTTGTTTTAGATATTAACAGAAATACCATGATGAGAAAAGGAATTGAAAAGTCTATTAAAAAATGTCAGCTATTACAGCTAGAAATCTCTCTTTGTGATTGTGATCTTTATGAAATGATTCTCCAATAATTACAAGTAGTTGGCAACGTCATTGAAATTCATAGGTCAACATATATTTGAGATATTTGTGAAATATCTCATTATGTCTCGACCTGTTTAGATTCATAAAGGCAGACAGCAAGTATCCAACAATGGAATTATGTTTTTCTAGTGCTCGTGTAGCAATTATGGGTTTGCTCTTTTGGCATGATGAAACGTTGAGTTATGAATGCGGGATGGAGTTCATCGACAGAGAGAGGGAGAGAGAAAGAGAGAGAGAGAGTGATTTACTGCGGCAAGGCAGACAGCAATTCTCTCTGGCATTTGGATCTACTCTGAGAACCTGTGAGTCATCAAAGTGTCAGGTCACGTTTTTGATGGAATCTCTGACACATTGGGAATAAAAAACACACTGCGCTTGGAGAGCCACTTCTTTGTATCACCACTGTCCCATGGCACCATTTGAAGTCCTGTCATAAAAATCATGTTTTACCTCACTGTATAGAATAGTATATTTGTTGGTCATATTTTTATCCTTTGAGATACATATCCTGCATCATATATTGTACCGTATTATTGGTTGTGTATCTTATAGAGCAGTCAATTTAACATAATAATTTAGTATTATTCATTTACTACATGCAATACCTCATAAGGTGTACTATACACCTCATAATCATAAAACACCTGTTTAATGATATGGAAATGAAAAACAAACGAACAAAAGCCAGTTTTATGTCTCAACAATAATAGAATATATTTTGAATTCTATAAAATTATAACATTTTAACCTCTTAACTGTCACCCGTCCACCCTGTGGGACGCCTAAGTTTACTTCACTATATTACAATAAATCCTGATCTAATCATGACAAACTATATATCGTTGGAAAGGTCTAAGACTCCTAAATAGATATTTTACCACTTTTTTGTTAAAAAAATATGTAGGAAAATTATTAGATTAATTTATGACAAGAGTGCACCTAAAAAATAATAATAGGAGTTCTGACCTTTGTCACAGACCCCTATCACGCTTCAGAAATCATAAGAAATTATATATCAATTAAACACTTAAAATCTCAAAATTCATGCTTTGAAACCCATTTTAAAATCAGACATTGCATTACCATGGAAATGGTACATAAATATCATGTTACAAAATGTTTTCGTTCATGAATTATACAAATTTAAGTTTGGATAGTGCACTATAATGTCTATGTTCAAAACTGTGAGTGACAGTTAAGGGGTTAAAGGAGCTCAGATATTTTAAATTCTATTAATTGTGATAAATCAATCAGCAGTAATGTAATTCATTTGATTAAAATTTTTTAATCAACTGACAGTCCTGTAATCTAAAGAAGGAAAATACACTCTTAAAAAATGGTGCTATATAGCACTAAAAGTGGTTCTTTGGCTCGTAATCATAGGGGAACCACTTTTGGTGCTGTATAGCACCAAATCTGGGTGCTTCAGTGGTTCTTCAGCGGCTCTACACCGGTTATATGACTGAGGGGCTATATAGCACCGCTACCATATACAGAAACTGTTAAGCTCCTGTATGGTTCTTCAGCGGTTCTACAGTGATTCTTTGGGGTGATTAAGGTGCTATAGCTGGGGGGAAGTTGTGGCCTAATGGTTAGAGAGTCAGACTCGTAATCGAAAGGTTGCGAGTTCGAGTCTCGGGCCGGCAGGAATTGTTGGTGGGGGGAGTGAATGTACAGCGCTCTCTCCACCCTCAATACCACGACTGAGGTGCCCTTGAGCAAGGCACCGAACCCCTAATTGCTCCCCGGGCGCTGGAGCAATGGCTGCCCACTGCTCCGGGTGTGTGTTCACGGTGTGTGTGCATTTGTTCACTACTCACTGTTGTGTGTGTGCACTTGGATGGGTTAAACGCAGAGCACCAATTTCGAGTATGGGTCACCATACTTGACAATACGTCACGACTTTCACTTTCATATAGCACCACTGCTGTACAAAGAACCTGTTAAGCCTCTTTAAAGGTTCTTTACGAGCCAAAGAACCACTGTTGGTGCTGTTTAGCACCATTTGTGTTGAAGAAATACAATGCAATATGGCACCTTATGGTTCTACATAGCACCATTTGACAAAGGTGCTGTATAGCACCTTTAAAGATATGGTGCTATATAGCACCAAAAGTGGTTCCCTATGATTACGAGCCAAGAACCACTTTTAGTACTATATAGTACCATTTTTTTTAGAGTGTATATCATGATTTGATTGAATGCATTCCAGTGTATTTTATACTTTTCTGACATTTGTTGTTGTTTTTTTTTAATTCAGGATTGGGCTGCAAACAATGAGACCCGGCAGCAGATCGAAAACACAGTTTTGTACGGCTACTACAGTAAGTACTAAATGACACTATTTTGGTGCAGTAAATTAAATTTTCTTACCTTGCATTTAGAAAATGTACCTTTATGTGCCTTCATCATCTGCCCTTATTGTTTGAGTTTCATTGTGTGAGCCGGCACAGTCCAGTCCGCAGCTCATCGTTAATGTCCATTCACTCGGGTTATAAATTATGGCGCGCGCATGATCTGACATCGGCCTACAAAAGCTGGCAGTTAAGTCGCTGGATGGTTTTATTTGTGTGGAACCGTCTTGGTCAAATTAAGCTAAAGTGAGTGCAGTTTTCAGCTGAATAAATCTCTTGTCTGCGAGGCTAAGAAACCACATTAGTCAGTGACCTTTTCCGTGAGCAAGGTCGGAAGGACTCATGAACATGGTTGAACACGTCTTTTTGGAACTGGATCCTCTCTTTATGACTTCATAGCATTAAATATGTCTCAGTGACATGCATGCATGCTTTAATTGAGTCCTCCATTGCTTCCACTTTAAATAATATCTTTTAGGAATGCTGGGAGCTGGGACAAGGTAACATAAAATTGAGTTATGGCACAGTTGCTTGATTATCATTAGAGTTTGCGAACAGATGCTGCGCTGAACAGGCCGTCAGTAGTAGAGCGGCACGGCGTCTGTTGAGCAGTGCCAAATGCGCTAGAGACAAGCTGTCAGCCAATACAAACCAGCCAATCAAAAACTCTCACTTCCATAGTCAGAAAAGCATCAGAAGATTAACAATGACAGTGCAGGTAGACGCGCCGCAAATCCCCTGTCCAGCTGTCGGCCCGTGTTCTCCAAGAACAGAACAAAATATGATTTTATGCTCAAAATTGATTCGATAAGTCTATAAGATATACTTTGACAACAAAACTTTTGTTTTTGGGAGAACTTTGGAGTGCATAATGCAGGAAAGATATGCTGTTTTATAGATAACATGAAGCATTTGCAGTGCTTTTACTGTAATATTTAAGTGAAAAAGAATATTCAGTATGAAACATCCATTGGGATTTGATTGCATCATGAAAAGTACAAATTATTAATGCTATAAAAAAAAGTATATTATGAATGGTTTTTGTTAAGGCTTAAGGCTCATGCTTATGGGTTGTACAAAGCCCTAACCATAAGTATTAAACATTGATGTTTGACGCATATTGTGCTATATTTCAACATGTGGCTTGTTGAGGAGTGTTTTTTTTTTTTTTTTGCTGTTTAGATGATAAAATCTTCTAAACTTTTATTGAAAGAACAACCTGAGGTGCAAGAATATATTGAGACTTATAGTAGGGCTGGGCGATATATCTCACGCGATATGCATGCGCATCTCGTCAGTAAAGCCGGTTCCTTGATTGGCGGTAAATCTCCATCACCTGTTTTCAAATGGAGCGGCATTTAATACCGCTACTTAAAAATTTACCGCTAATCAAGGAACCAGCTTTACTGACGAGATGCGCATGCATATCGCGCGAGATATATCGCCCAGCCCTAACTTATAGGTTTGATGCTTGATGCAATCGGAACTACCCTGAACACTCTATTAATGTGCCAAGAACACTGTAGTGACTGCACAGTAGCTTCCTTTTTTTAAGAAAATTCTAGTTGTTTAACGTGATGGTTCTGTAATTTTTAGTCACCTTCATGTTGTTCCAAACCTGTGCGACTGACTTTCTTGTGGAGAACACAAAAAAGATATTTTGTAAAATGTTTTTTTTTCCTCAGTAAAGTTATTTTTGATACCACTGATTTTCATTTTATACACAAAACAATTAAAAAAAAATCTCCAGAATATGTTTTTTTTGTGTTCTGGAGAAGAAAGAAAGTCACTGTATCTTTGATATAATTCATTTCATCTGCACGGGCTTTATGTCAGCAAAACAGAAAAGCGGGATGCAGAGAAAGTTTGCATTTTAAAGAAAGTCATTAGGACTATAAAAACAACTGTTTGTTCCCTTCAGAATATAGCGTAGTGATGAATTGTGCACAATGAGAGCAGGGACATTCATTAAGACTGGAGCCTTGGACTGAAAACTTTTTTACTTTAGTGGCTTAAAATGATCTAATCACAGAGAAGCTGGAAACACAGCCATGTCTCTTGTGCAAAAATCGTTTTCTTTCTGCTTTTTGATGTATTATTTTCACTACTGAGTATTGGTTATAAAATGTATAGTTTATGAAGATGAATTAAATAATTTATATAAAACAAAGCAATTGCCTGCTGGTGGTACACTGCATGTTAAAAAAAAAAAAATGAAATGGATAAAACAGATAGCTGTGATTCTACCGGTAGACAGCGAGATTATGAATTCTAAAATGGAAGTAGATGAACTGTGCTTTATTAAGACGAATTCCACAGAACGCCAGTTCAGACTGTACTTTTAAACCCACGACTTCCACATCTTGGGTTGTTTAACACACTATTCTTATGATGTTCTCCTCATGCTTTGTTTCTTGTGTTGCATCTCTTCTTTCTTTGCTGTGGCATCCACAAAGGGTCTGATTGCTTCATTTCTGGGTTTTCTGGAAAATCAGGGGTTGCACCATGCTGACTCCGCTCAAAGAGACACCAGAATGCTGCATTTGTACTTCCGAAAGAAAAGGAAATTTGAAAATAAAAGAAAACCCCAGTGTAAAAGCCATCCTGGTGTGCTGTGTGGTCCTCTGTTCAGGCATCATGCGTGGAGGTGGGATAGAGAGATGAAAAACGAGATTACGGTGACTTTGAGTTTCTTAAGAAGATTGAGGATGGAGAGAGACGGCCGTCTGATGACGTGTGTGATTATGACTAACACAGCCTCGGCTGCAGAACGATCTATTCACTAGAAAAATGGTTATAGGGTGCAAATACGTAGGCTTTGAAGACCTGTGTGTGGAAGGGGATTGAGGAGAAGAGAACACTGCAGAGTTATGATTGTGAATAGGTGCTGTATATGTCTGAGTCGTTCAAGAAACAAGTGTTGGGATGGTGACTTTTCAAGTAAGTTACTGTAAGATGTTTTCTTTAATACTTGTATCTAAAACTTCTCAAAGAATATCTTTAATTCTTCCAAATTGCTTTGCCCTGGTTAATAGACATAGACATTAATATGCTGAAAAAATGATCAATATGTAATTCTTGATGAATTCAACTTATAGCATTTTCTGAATATCAGCTCTTGAACATGGCTCATTTGAAAAGTCATTATGTCATTTCCGCTTAATGATCCTATTTAAAATTACAGTTCAGTATTATTTTTAGGTAAATATGTGGTATGATGGAGGAAGCCAACATTCATGGACAAATGAAAAAAAAAGTGTTAAAAATAATAATTATATATATATATATATATATATATATGAACTATAAATTAAACATTAATCAAATATATAAATATATAAAAATATATATAATATATAAATATATAAAAAAATATATTAAAGAAACATAACTGAATCTTAAACATTTTTTTGGCATACGCACCTTTTAAAATACATACTATTGGTAAAATAATATATTTTTACTAGAATAAGTTGAATTCATACATCAAAATCTTGCAAAATACGTAATAGCAATTTTTTTGCACTTTGTCAAATGTGGACACAAATGGCGTTTCTTGCATGGAATGACTCGTGTGCGGTTTTCAGTTTCCTTCTTTTCATTTTCAACATGCTACAGTCATCGAGAGCGCTGGGGTTTATTCTGCAGAGATTTACTATTTGCTTTTGTATTCCTGATGACAAATGTTTGTCTTTCTTTTCGTTTGCTCTCGAGCTCATCCCGTTGTCCTCGTGGGGATGGACACAGAGAAGAACAACTGTCTCATCCAGA
>JAFVLL020023865.1:0-13834 GCA_021397915.2 Tor tambroides
TAAAATACTGTATATACATTTTACAGTATCTTACTGTACATATTACAGTAAAATACTGTTCAAATTACAGAAATCGGTTACAGTGTATGTTAAACAAAAAACGCAATATTTTTCATAAAAATGCAACCTAACCTTTAAAACCTGAAAGCTAATCAAAATGTATTATTCAAATATATATATATATATATATATATATATATATATATATATATATATATATATAATTTCTATTCATGAAATAATCATGACTTCCACAAAAATATTAGGCAGCACAACTGTTTCAACATTGATAATAATAAGAAAGGTTTCTTGGGCACCAGATCAGCATATTAGATCAGCATGATTTCTGAAGGATCATGTGACACTGAAGACAGGAGTAATGGCTGCTGAAAGTTTAACTTTGCCATTTTATGAATAGAATAAATTATATACTGTATTAATAAAATATATTAAAATAGAAAACGGTTATTTTAAATTGTAATAATATTTCACAATTTTACAGTTTTACTGTTTTTACAAATATCAACACACATACACACAACCTTATTAAGATTAGAACTATATTATGTGGATTTTTTTTTTTTAATTTAACTTGTTTTAGGGCTTTTCGCACTTAAAATCATTAACCCTATGCCATTCTACATCCAACGGGATCCTGGGTAACAGGAATCCTGGGTTGTTTTGTTTCAAGTTTCACACTGCTCATGATTTACATAGAGTTTACAGTTAATCCTGGGTATTCATAAACTGACATTTCACACTGTACATTCCTAAACCTGGGTTAACATTCTTGTTTGCATATTTGCAGTGTCAGTGTCATTGATTAGTTGAACACAGCACTCGATTTGTTTGCATAACGGCTCTAGCACTGCACATCTTTGTATAATATATTGCACTAACACTAGCCTTTTCTATTCTTTTTCTATTCTATCTATTTGTTTTCTTTTTATTTATTATATAATTAACAACAACAACAACAACAAAAACCCTCGATACGTGTACTGCGTTAGGCTAACTGAGACTTGTCATAGCACTTACTTATTATTGCTTACTTATTATTATTGTAAATTTAAATATTGCCAACTATATTACCAAGTGATTTCTGAATGGAATTTAGCACTATGAAGGTAAGAATAAAAACTTTTTTTCTTCACTCCATTTCCACTTCCCTTTCTCTCACCATTTGACAGTTTTCCCCTTAAATGTTAAAACTGTTTATACAACGTGCTGCGTTTCCATAACTGTCCAAATTACATGAATATGAGCTACGCGAATGGTTGTCTGTTGCCATAAATCTAGTTGTAACTTTTTTAACACCACATCGTTTCACACTGTACAAGTTTGACACTGCAAAAGCATTGAGAGTTGCTAACCCGGCTTCTAAAGTATAAGTGTGAAATGTGCATTACCTTTACCCTGTCATGATTATGTTTTATCACCTTGTATGTATCACCTTGTTTTCCTGCATTTCGTTCCTGTTTCTCATTTATTTGTCACGATTATGTTGCACACAGGTTTCTAGTTTCATTATTAACTGCCTACTGTATATATATATTGTCCTCAGTTTCTTCAGTCCTTTGTCTGGTGTTGTTTGTGTTACGAGTTTTCTGCCTCTGGGTTATCGTCTTTTGATTTTGTTGAATAAATATAATAGCTGCAATTAGCTCCACTTCGGCTCTCTTCGTCTTCGAGCCTGACCTGTCATGATATACCCAGGGTTAAAAGCAGGGTTGAGAACGATGATAACCCAGAGGGTTAAGTGCAGTGTGATAAGACCTATTGTTACCTCAACTCTGGTATTGGAACTCATTGTATTTAACATCATTTCCTGAAATCTGCTTTTAAAGTTTGACAGATATATGACCAGAACTTCTAGAGATGTCAACAGTTGTTACAGCTATTCCCCAGTCTCCTCCCACTTATTTTTACCCTAATGTGTTCACGCATTGTGTCAGTGTGATTCATGTTTTGAAGTATTGTATATGTATGTGTTCGCTGCCCCTCTGCTGTATAGTTTCTTGCTGTCCGGTCAGCAGCTGTTGTCCAGTCCGAGTCAGATGGTGCAGTGGGTACAGACTGACCTTGAGCTGATGAAGCCCACAGACCTGTTTGGTCGATTTGGGGTGGTTAGAATGAGCCCAGCGTGCTGACAGACAGACTGCCCAGTAACAAACCTCATCAAACAGGGCCCGACAGTGACACAGTGTTCCCGGAGACCGCCTTCAGCACAGGCTGCGGATGGGAGCAAACATCATTGCCACAATCAGATCCATTATCCCCCATCCGTCACAGAGCAAACAGCCAGCATCCGTTACAGGCCCGCAGGATCACCGCTGACTCTTCTGCTTAGCCGCACACACGCACACACTCACATTAAATGCCCTGCAGGGGAAATATTATGAATGCATTACGCCAGCTGTGCTAGAACAGCTCATCCAAACCCTTGTGTGGGTGTGCACACAGTTGAGAGGAAATAGTGTTATGAACATAGATCAAAAGATTATGAAATTGTAATGTTGGTTATTTGAGGTTTTGCTAGGTGTTGTTGAGTATGAATAATTTGCATGTTAGGATGCCAATACCATGTACAAATACTATAAACGCAACATTACGTTGCATTTAAATGCAATTTGATGTGATTCATACAAGTAGGAACGACACTGATTGTATCAGTGTTAAAGCTATGATGTGTTGTTATTAGTGCTGTCAGTCGATTAAAAAATCGTAACAAATGAATTACAAATTAATCACACATTTTCCTATAATTCATCGTGATTAATCGCATATTAATATAAAATGTTTATCTACCATAGTATACCTGAAGACACGATTAACCGGTAGAAATTTGTCAACAGGTAGAGATTTCGGACTATCATCTCTATTGCGGTTATACGCTCAAGACATTGCTGTGCTATGTGGTCACGAAAACTTATCGTTATTTTTGCCGTTTTATAGGCCTTGAATGGTTAAATACACACAGTTTTATGTGTCAAAATGCCCGTCTTTGCAAGTATCCTCATAAACAGTAATTTAGGTCTTAAGTGAAAGCAAACATCTGAGAAAGAAAACGTGTAACAGTATATTGAATTAAGGCAGGTCTTAAAGTGACAGCAGTCTTATATTCCTGCTGTCTGTCATTCATGTTAATCAAACAACAAAAGAGAGAAAATCTCTCACTGCTCTTGACTAAATCATTTCTGTAACTTTAATAAAAAGAAATATATATTTAATTTACACAGAAAAGAATATGCAGTGTTGTTATACATTTGATTACTTTATACAATTTTTGTAGTATTTCTTATTTATTTGTTCTACTATACTTTTTTGTCCTATTGCTTGCAATTCGTTTCTTGTTCTTATTTAATTGCTGACTGTTTACTTGTCTTCAGTAAGTTTGAGGGTTTTTTTTTATTTAGGCTATAGTTTTTTGTGCTATTGACACTGGTGACAAGAATTATGAAATTTCTATGGTATCAAAAATTTTGATATCAAAGACCTTATTTAAAGCAAATATAACTATACTGTGATATATATCAACACCATGAAATAAAATGACTCATATCGTGATTTAAGATTTTGGTTATATCACCACCACTAATCTACCCTATAAAAAGTGGTAACCTGCAGTTGTTAACTTAAATGGTTTTGGCAACCATTTGAGGAATAATTCAGCCAAAAATTAACAGTCATTTTCTCGCCCTTGTGCTGTTTCAAACCTGTATGCAGTTATTTTTATTCAAGAGAATTTTGGAAGAATTTTTAATGCAGAATTGTTTCCCAACATGTCCAAATCATGTCCCTCAAGCTTAAAGGGATAGTTTGCCCAAAATGAATATTTTGTCATCATTTACTCAACTTCATGTTGTTTTAAACCTGTATGACTTTTTTCTTTTCTGAATCACAAAAGGTGCTGTTTGGAAGAACATTACATTTTTATTATAGGGTCAGAAAATGTTATGCAGAAGATAGTTATACAGGATTAGAATGACATGAGGGTCAGTAAGTGGTGACATCATTTTTTTTGCTAAAATATAATTATTAAAAATATAAAATATAATTAAAATATAATTTTAGCTAAAATGATAAAAAATAGTATACATGGTGTATATGATTCATTCACTGTATTACAAGTCTTCTGAAACCACATGATTGCTTTATGAAGGGAGCATTTTTCTCTCAACTGCATTTCACAAATCAGCCCCACTCTAGGCAGCAGGTTTGCCATTAATTCCAAATCCCACTGGTTTATGTGTCACATCTAAGCGTATGGTGCCAGTTTGAAGGAAAATAGCATTCGAAAACACCAAGAGAGGGAATTTCTTTTCGTCTTAATGACGACAATTCTGATTCATCACACGTACAAAGCTATTATATGACTCTAGAAGACTTATAGCTATAATAGTTTTATAATAGTTTATAGTGTTTTTTTTTTGTAAATGAAAGAAGTATTTTAAATAAAAACATCATACATATTTTGAATGATGAACAAAAAACTATGAACAAATAATGAAGACATTTTAATTTTGCAGTGAACTGCTCCTTACTTCTAAAGTCTCTGCTATGCCCGGATTTGCCCTTGGCATGAGGGAACAGGAGGTTCTTGTGTTGATGGCTTTCCTTGCTTCCCCTCGCTCAGTGGCTCATCTGACATGACTGCTTAATGCTTTCCACAGTGCTGATCTTGGATCAGAGCTGACGTTTGCTCAATATTCGGAAGCTGCACTGCCGCTACTAAATCAACACTGTGACGTCCTGAATTAAGCAGAGTGACAGTTCAGCACTGCTGCTTCTGCAGACGCCCCAAAGGCCTCTGAACAGTTGAGGTTAGAGGTTACACTTCATATGGGGGAAATAACAAACTGTTGTTGGTGACATTTATTCAGATATATAGAGAACAAAAAGACATTAATATGCACAAGAGGCTATAGCAGTAATAACTCAGCCGTTGCATTAATTTGCCTCACTTTATTTGTTTCTAATTTTAGCCTCATTATTTCATTATGACATAATTGGGTGCATTTTTGCAATTTTATTAGTTTTTCATTACTGTTTGATTTGATTTCTCTGTTGGTTATTTCAATGCACTTTATAAGCACCATAATAATTATCATTCCAAATATTAATTACAGCAGTAATATCCAGAGTTAGAGCAAATAATCTTTATTATTTTAATCCTTGATTATTTTAGTGCAAGTGCTTGTCTCATTTTAAATGGGCTGCTGGAAAGAAGAAAGCACTGAGGCTTCAAAGCATGAAAGTTCTCTTGATTTAAAAGGAAACAAAACGCCAAAAGCCTGGATCAATAGATGTTCATTGGAGCAGTTCTCTCCAGCTTTATGAGAATGGATTGTGTGCTCTTGACAACACATCTGTCCATCCTGTGACCTTGTCACTAGGGCTCTTTTCTGTGTCTTATCTCATCAGGCCTATCTCATCAAGATCTGTGATGTTAGAAAGACATTTTAAACTCCTCTCTTGCCATTTATTTCCTTAAAAGCTCGATTATTCTAATTATAAACTAATTCTATACTGCATTTCTGCTAAATGTTACAGTAAATGTGACGATAATAAATAGTATTGCTTCCCAAGCTAGCTGAAAGAAATTGGCTAGAGTACAGAAGTGAGCTATAATTATCTAATACGTTTTGTTTTTTGTTTTTTTCACATTACTTGATAGTTTAGTATCCGTGCAGCTCATGGTCTGTGTTATCTGGGTCAACTGGAGAGATTGAAGGATGTGCCAAGGCTTGCACTATCTGTCACGTCCTTCCCAGCTGGATCTCCCAGGACCTAGAAGTGGAAATGAGTAAAAGGTTATGTCAACTTTTAACGACTCTGACAGATGGCATTTCTCATGAGGCTCAGGAGAAGCTTGTATGAGGCAAGTTTGTCTTGTAGGTGTGAAGCACATTTACAAGTGTACTTATGAGGTACTTGTCCATATATACATGGCATTTCACAGGTGTTTGCTGCCTCTGGATTGGTATATGCTTTATAGGTATACGTTTTATAAGTATACATACTAGTGATGCACCGATCATGATTTTTCATGGCCGATTCCGATACTGATTTTTTACAAGCAAACTGGCTACCGATTTCCGATTGTTTTTTCTTTAAGCAACTAACAAGAAAGAATGAAAGTATACATAAACAAGATGTTTATTTGGTATTTAACAGGACAAACTGGCTTTTGGCTATTGAAAACAATAACTGTAACCACCTGAAATTAACGGCAGCAACTGCACATAGCAAGATCTGTTAAAACATAGATGGTACGGACATCAGCATTTAGCTTTTGTTTTTAAATTGGGTTGAAACTACATAAAACTGCTCTTAAATGAAAACATTAACTGTAACCTTGTGAAATTAAAGGCACAATCCAAACAACACAATCAACAGTCCAAACAAAGATGTTACTTAATCAGCATTCAGCATTTGTTTTCGTTTTTAAATTTGGTGTAAAGAAAAAAGGTCTTTACCAGTGAAACTAAATAAAACCGAATAGGCTATATAAATAAATTATTCCAAAATGTTTAATCAAATCATGTTTAGTGCAACGAGTAAAACAAAGATATACAACAGGTGCTTTTTAAATCAAATTAAGCCAATGTAATTTTAAGGTAAAATAAAAATAATCATCCTGTACAGAACTGACGTTTACTTCTGGCTTTTCAAAAGTGCATGCAAGTTCTTCTTTACAAAAAGGAGCATTTCAGCTATGTCACAAGTTCTGTTTCAATTTTCATCCAACACGTGATAAGCTGCGCTGAACAACCGTTCACTGCCTACGCTTGTGCAGGGCGCGGACAGATACTCTCGCGCAGCTTCAGCGAGCACAGGAAAGCGGCTCTTATTTGTGCGCCAGTAACTTACACCAACTTTCTATTTTTCTGTTTGTTATGCTTGTGCCGAATGTCTTCCACACAAATTACATGTTCGTGAATGATTACAATGTAGTGTGCACGTGGGCGCACTTCTGGAAAAAACGACCGAAAAAAAGACAACAACCGGTTGAACGACCATAAATCAGTTCCGATTTATGGCCGGTCAACCGGTGCATCCCTAATACATACAGTACTTCTTTAAAAAATTGGGGTCACCAAGATTGCAATTGTTTGATCAAAAACAGTAATATTGTAAAATATTATATTTAAAATTACTGTTTTTTTATTTTAATGTCTTTTAAAATGTAATTTATTACTATGGTGGCAAAGCTGATTTTTCAGCAGCAGTGTTCAGTGTAACATTTGTACTGCTTAATATAGTAATATATTGGAAACCATGATCATTTTTATTAGGATTCTGTGGATAGAAAGTTCAAAAGAACATTATAAATTCAACCTTTTTCCCTCAGTTTGCTTACTTCCCATTTTTCTGTCTCTGTGATGTTCTTAGTCTCTAAAGTCACTGTCACCTCACATCATTGCAAAGAGTGTCAACCCAGCAAGTCATATTATGACAGATACATATACCCCCAGTTTCACAGACAAGGCTTAAGCCTAGTCCCTGACTAAAATGTAAGTCTTGGCTGTTTTAACTGAAAAAAACTTGCACTGACTGATCTTAAAATATATAAGTGCCTTTGTTTTGTCTCAAGATGAACACCAGTAATGTTTTTTTCTAAGGCACATTTATAAAAATTACTTAAATGTCCTAATTGAACTATGGCCTAATCCTGGCTTAGTCTATGCCCTGTGAAAACCGGGCCATACTCTTAGAAGGCCAAATCATCACAATGATATTTACAGATGTTTTGACCAAGACATCCTGCTGCTTTTACATGCTGCCTGTATTTTTGCTCCAAAACAGTAGCATTATATATACCGCACTGCAGTGTCTTCTGAACTTGGTTTTGCTCTCAACTCTGTGACGTAGTGAGGCGAATGGGTATTCTTCCTCCAAGTGTGTGTAATCCAGGTATAACTAAGCAATAACGCAATGCTTTATTTAGGTATGTATGTAATAGATTACAGAATATGCAGTAGTTGGTACAAACAGTGGAACAGAGTCTGAAAATGTAACTTAATACCACATTTTTAATTACAAAGTACTTACATTATGAATCAAGTTGCCACAATCAGGCTGTATTAGTATTTGTTTTGTCTTCATTTTAGTTTAATGACAGTATCACTCTAGCTGCATGAACTCAACAAGTTTGTATAAAACCTGATAATCATGTTCAGCTTGATTTGAGATGATCCAAAGAGTGTCTTTAGCTTAAATGGAAGCAATGATCACATGATCAATGTCAGCAGATTACTTACATTCTGTAAATACCGTGTGCAGAATCTCTTATTCAATGTACATTATAATTTGCTTTTTTTCATAATTCTAAAACAGATAATTCTGCTAGATCAGACTTTTGAACCCCACTGAATGCACTGTGTATTTTCTTATTCTAATATTGAGCTGTGGTTGTGAGACTCATCAGAGAATGATCAGAAAGTCAAATTTAGATTCATCACATTTGATTCATAGAACCATTTGTGCTCTTCTTGGAAGTCATGTAATATTCAGCGAAACAAATCAGGGCTTGTGTTTATTAGAATCAGCTCCCTAGAAGCTTCTCTGTGTATCTGTGTGTGTGTGTGTGTGTGTGTGTGTCTTGTGTGCTGCTGGATGTGTGGGTTGGAGTGACCTTCTCTTCACACACTTTTCATCCTTGTTGCTGAGAGATCTAAATGAAGCGCTTGTGTTTCTGTAAATGCTGCTGCAAGTGCTGTTTATTTATGTGTACAGTAATCACACTGAGAAGGAGCTGAGAAAATGTGGCAAAGTGCTCATAAAACTTCTGCTTGTGGTATGATATCTCATTCCATGGGCTTACAGTTCCTAATACAGAGCCCCTTTGATAATGCTATAATGCTGCACTCAAAGTATAAACTTTAACACTTTCTGCTGTTGACCAACCTGAAATAAGACTTGAACCTATTGTCATAGTTTCCAAATTCCTGAACTAATATAAATTCATCAAGAGCAAGGTTTTGAGAATCAAAAATAATCAGCCAGGACTTATTTCTAAGCTCAAATGAAAGTTTAACTGTGTATACTTCTTTCTTGCTTCCTAGCAACCTCATTTTAGCCTAACATGATGCTGTCTGCAGTGCTTTTTTATGTGATGCCCAAAGCATGGCTTGTGTTGAGCCTTGCACTGAAGTCCTGATGCAAGTCTTATGAAAGTCTTATGCAGTCATATCCTAGACATTTTACTGTGAACAGAGCACTGTTTCTGCATTATTCTTTGCACTGTAATGCCCACTAGAGAAATCTTCTAGACGATATAATTCATTTACAATTTCCTGGTTCATGTTTACCTCGTTCACATAAAGAGGTGGCAAAGTGTTGAAATTTTGTCTGATGATCTGATATATGATCACTGATTTCCTGGCATTGACTTGACAAAAATCTTCAGAGAAGTCTTCTCATATGGGAGATATAGTACGTTGATGTGTGCATGTGTAGAGGTCTGCACTTTATTCTTATTAGGCAGATTTGCAATGAATTGGTCTGGTTTAAACTAAAAGATAGAAAACAAGGAAAGGACGTGAAGCCAAGTATGGTGACCATTTTGTGCTCTGCATTTAACCCACCCAAGTGCACACACACAGCAGTGAGAAGTGAACACACAAACAAACACACTGTGAACACACACCCGGAGCAGTGGGCAGCCAATGCTGCGGCGCCTGGGGAGCAGTTGGGGGTTCGATGCCTAGCTCAAGGGTCTCACCTCAGTCGTGGTATTGAAGGTGGAGAGAGCACTGGACATTCACTCCCCCCACCTACAATCCCTGCTGGACCTGAGACACAAACCCACGACCTTTGGGTTATAAGTCCGACTCTCTATCCATTAGGCCACGACTGCCCCTAAACAAACAGTCTCTTTTACTACAGCTCTGGAAAAAGCACTGCAAAATTATCAGTTTCTCTGGTTTTACTATTTATAGGTATGTGTTTGAGTAAAATGAACTTTTTTTTTTTCTCTTCTATATTGCTTTTAATATTTGTGTTGTGTGGTAACCATTTTATAAAAGCAATTAAGTACTCAAGGCGTGCTGTATTGTGAATATGTTACTATACTTAAAAAGCTGTTTTATATAAACATTTCCACCTGCTCTTTGACCCTTCAACATTTCTCACACTGCTCTGCTAAGCTGCACATAAGTAGTGTGTATTTATTTCTGTGTCCGTATGAACAGGTTATTCACACTGCCCACGTGAGCAGAGTGGTGCCGAGTAGCAGGAGCGTAGGTCCAAGTAGAGTTTCAGCACTGAGCATATTTTTACCTCGCATAGCATGCTGAACACATCGACATCATGCTGGAAGAGACTCTTGTCTTTTGCAGTGAGGAATCACATATAATACTGGATTATTTGAGCAGTTTATAGCTACAATCTGGGGTTTGAGTTCTTTTCCATGTAGATCGGGATGTAAATATGTGTTTCTGGTATCAGAATCAAAGAATTTTAGAACAAGCCTTTTTGAGTTTAGTTTCAGTAGACTTGAGTTTTGAAAGTTAGGCTTTTTAGGGATAGTTCACCCAAAGATTAAAGTGATGGTTCACCCAAAAAATAAAATTCTGTCATCTTTTACTCAACCTTACGTTGTTCCAAACCTGTAAGGGTTTCTTTCTTCTGTTGAGTGCAAAAGAAGATATTTTGAAGAATGCTGGTAACCAAAGAGTTGACTGTAGCTATTGACTTCTGTGGTATAGAAGAAAAAAATATTATTGAAGTCAATGGCTACCGTCAATTGTTTGTTTATCAACAGTTTACACTTTTAAGACTTAAGACTTGTTTTCGGAGAATGCACGGTCACACTTTATTTTAAGGTTTAATTTTTGCTATTAACTAACCATTAACTATGACTTTTGCCTCAATAAACTCCTAATTTGCTGCTTATTGATAGTTAGTAAGGTAGTTGTTAAATTTAGGAATTGGGATTAGGGATGTAGGTATGGTCATATAGAATATATGCTTTATAAGTACTAATAAACAGCCAATATTTTAATAATAGGCATGCTAATAAGCAACTAGTTAATACTCAGAATTGGTCCCTATACTAAAGTGTTACCGAATGTACTTTGAATATCATAGTGTATTTAGTTCCACCGGCATTTTTTCACTTTTCTAACTATAAAGTAAATGTACAAAAAAAAAAAACTTTTAAGAATGTTTAGATATATATTTTTAACAACAAAAAGGCAAAGATACAGTACAGTTTTTTGTCAGTATAGAACTGAAAATGGGAGTGTGAGAAAGTGCCTAATGTTGAACACAGTTATAGAAATCTGTGGCACAGAATTGGATTGTTCCCAGTGGGAACCATGACAAGAGAAAGGAGAGAAGAAGAAGGGTGTGAAAGTGTGTATGTTGTTGTTATTGTGAAGGAGAGGCTGAAGAAGGGCAGAAAAAGCATAAGTTGTTGTGATTGTGCAGTAGAGCTGTATGTTGGTCTGCTGCGACCTTCAGCATAAAGACGTGTTATTTTTTTTCTTAGACAGGACAAGGATGCAAGGGCTAGAGGGAAGGACAGCAGAAGGACATGAAAACTTACATAAGCCACATACTTACACTGAATTCAGTCTAACCGGAGTGAACTGATCTCCCAAATGTAATCTCAGTTGCATTCAGCTATTAATGCCACACATTTCGAGGATGAGGGCACAGCAGACATGTTAGCATACTCCATCTGGATGCCTGGAGGTTCCCATGCTGCTGTAGTCCTGGAGATGAAACCATGTGGTCTTTAGAGACCTCACTGCCAACCCCAGCACTGACCACCCACGTATTAACACACAGTAATGCTAATAAATCAGATCTACATGAATGAGTTGAATGCATTTATTTGATCAGAATACATTAAAACAGTAATATTGTGAAATGTTTTTACAATTTAAAATAACTGTTTTCTATTTTAGTATGTTTTAAAATGTCATTTATTCCTGTGATGGCTGAATTTTCAGCTGTCATTGCTCCAGTCTTCAGTGTCACATGATTCTTCAGAAATCACTCTAATATGCTGATTTGATGCTTAAGAAATGTTTTTATTATCAGTGTTGAAAACTACCTAACATTCTTGTGGAACAAAAAAAAAATTGGATTCTTTGATGAACAGTTCAAAAGAACAGCATTTATTTGAAGTAGAAATCTTTTGTAACATAACAAATGCTTTAACTGTCAATTTTGACCAATTTCGTGTAGCCTTGCTGAAAAAAAATGTATTCATTTATATGTTTATTAATTTATATATTCTTACTGACCTCAAACTTTTTAATGGTTGTGTAATTTTCTAAATGCGTCTTTTGAATGTGCATTTAAATGACTACTTGACTGACGGCACTACTTAATTTCTGTATTTGCTTAATTAATTGTGAGGTTTGTGAACTGATAATAATTAATGAAGTCTGTTACACAACAAGGTTTGTCACAGCACATTTCTAAAGAGTCACAGGAGCATTGAGGTATTTTAACAGCAGTGTATTGCTGTATTCCACCTTCAAAGCTTAACAACAGACCAACATGTAGCACCTCAGTTTGTTTGCCAAATATGTGCTTCACAGCACAGCTGATGTTCTCTGAGTGCAATATTTTTTTTAAAAATCTATTTTCAATATGTTTTTTTACTTATGTTTTAAACCCAAATTACACATTATCTTGAAAAGGAACCAGGAACTTTATAGATGTTCAAATCTATTAATATTCATAATTGCTAATATTCATAAGAGCACACTTTTTAGTTGCTTTCTCTATTGCTCTATCTTGCCTGCTTGTGTGAGAAAGCACATGTGATGGTAAAAGTGCAAAAATGTTGATGTCGAGGAGGTCTTGTGATTGACTGTGATTATATTGTGTTGAGTCTTTCCAGTATTTTGAACAGCCTTTGGCCTTATTTAGTATCAGTGAAGTGTGATGCTTTGCTCAATCAATGAGTAAACAATTTTTCTTGTATGTGATCAATTACCAACCAATTGTGATAAACCATTAATTACAACATTAAAGGGATAGTTCACCCAAAAATGAAAATTCCATAAGCAACAGATGTAAATAATAACAACAACAACAAAAATGATAATGTTAAAGTAATTTTGTATAATTTGTTTTGACAGGGATATCATGTAAATTGTCGAAACAAATTATACAAAGTTACTTTAACATTATCATTGTTGTTGTTGTTATTATTTACATCTGCAGCTTATGGAGTTTAAGAGAATTATCAGATCACATTGAACACTTCCTGATGTTTCCTTTGTCCTCGGAATAAATACGGATACAACTGAAGCACTGTGCTGGCCCCACAGATGCACTGATTTGATTTCTGTCTTGTTTATCTCCAGGAAGGGCTGGAGGCATCAAGCCCACAGAGTGTTAATATCATCATCTTTCTCAATAGGCTTTATTGAATCTGTCTGTATCTCTGTAGCCTATGCGTGTATGTGTGAGAGTGTGTGTGGCTTATTTTGGTTTCTCTCTGGTCCTAATGGAAAGGGTGAGAGAAGTCAGAGAGGAGCTAATGGCTGGAGTTGGGCTTCTCGCGAGCTGACACGAAAGTCTTCCAACCCGCGTATTTAAAAATTCAAACGGGTCAGGATTAAAATTTAAACACCGCAGACTTGAGAATCTAATCCACTGAGGGATGAAAGTCTGGGGAGCGTTCCTGATCTGCGGTCCTCAGAGAGGTAGGTGTGCGAGTGTGATTGTGTGTCTCAGAGCAGGGCTATTATATAGAAACTGACATAATCCCACACCAGTGTGATCTCTCTGTCTGTGTGGTAAAGAAGAAAATGTCTCTTTTGTGTATTATGTAACACATAACTACACTGAACAAAATTATAAA
>JAFVLL020023866.1:0-16791 GCA_021397915.2 Tor tambroides
GAGGCACCTTTGAGGAGCAAAGGAGCAGAAAGGAGAGGTTTTCTTGTCCGGAAAGATGAGTCTGCCGTGTATTCATAAAACTGCCCTATTTTTCCCAAAACAGTCTGGGGAAAAAAAGCTGAGACTGTGCCTTTTCCTCGCGAATACACACACTCCTGCCAAACCCAAACTGTCGTCTTCAGCAGTGTTGTGGTTTATTCAGAGATGTAGGATGATGAAATCCTTATGTCACACTGCTGTATTATAGGCCATAAATGCTACTCATTTAATGAATCAAATGAATATGTCTAATGAAGCCACTACTGATAATCAAATAACACACAGGCAGGCCTAATTTGAGCACCTCAAGTTTATGTATATGTAGTTCTTTTCTAATTTAAATAGCAAACTTGCATACTTTTTAGTTAGTATAAAAAACTAAATATAGAGTGTATATATTTTTTCTAAGAAAACTAACAAATTTGTTTTTACTTTTTCGTCTTTAAAATATTATTTATTCTATGCCTTATTCTATGTATATATGTATGTGTATACACACACACACACACACACACACACACAAAGTAATTGTATGTATAACAATATGTAAAAAATATGTAATTATATATAAAATTTAACATTTTTGCTGATCTTTCTACAATGGAAATTGAATATAATTTGCAAAAGTTCTTCCCAGCATTGTTGCAGAAGTTCTCACATAAGCATTTGTCCTTGTATGTTCCTTTGCTTTAACTCTTCTGTCTAAATCCAGAGACTGCGATGGCCATTCCAACATGGTTGTTTCTTCACAGCCTGAAGGTATGTTTTGGCTCATTATCTTGCTGTAGGATGAATCCCTGGCCTGCGAGGCGTGTACCAGAGGGTATTGCATGCTGCTGTAAAATGCTTTGGTCGTGTTTTTGGTTCAGGGTGCCACTAACTCATTCACTGACTCTGGATAAAGCAAAAAAAGCCCTAGACCATCACGCTTCCACCTCCATGCTTGACACGTTCCTCCTCTGTCATTTCACTTACTCAACACCCTACAAAAACCCTGCATGACAAACAAAGTTTTCACATTTTGACTCATCGGTCGAGACCTTCCATCTCCAGCAGTCCACAGACATTGTCCAGGTAAGCCTCTTTTTCTTAATTTCTCCTTTCTTTGCAAAAGTACATACACTCTCAGGAAAAAAGGAACAAAAGCTGTCACGGGGCAGTACCTTTTGTATCTTTGTACCTTATTTACCCCTAAAGGACATATTGGTACCTCAAAGGGACAAATTAGTACCTATAGTTTACATATTAGTACATTTTGTAAGCTGTCTACCCCAGAGATGGCTTTTGAACCTGTATTACTGAGACTGTTGATAGAATATAATGTTAATATACTGTCGTTTGTATTTGTGTTGTGTTTTTCTTGCTTGCTATACTACTACAGTATTTATATCAGTATTTTTTGTAAAGGTATATGAGAATTTATTTATTGTGAACAGCGCTTTACAAATATATATGGATTGAACATGCTTCTCAAATATTTTACAAATAGTAAAAAAAAATAAAAATATAAATTATCTAAAAATATATTTAAATTATATAAAAATGTCATTTGAAGAAATGTTTCTCGACAATTTTCAAATACCTTTTAAATAAATGTAAAATATATTTAAATATTAAATACATTTAAAATATATAAAATGGATTAAATAGAAAAGTTTCACAATATTATAATGTATAATATTGTATAGTATTGTAATATTATATATATATATATATATATATACACATATGTGTGTGTTTCTACAATTTTTTTATTAATAGTAAAATATTCAAGAAACATAATATATTAATCACATTTTAAATATTAAATACATTAAAAATGTATTAAATATATTCCAATAGAAAAGTTCTTTTAAATCCTGGCTATTTCATGATATTATGATATTTTGTACAGCACTCATACACTCAAATGCATGCACAACATATAAATAAAACAGTAAATATTTTGATTGTTTGTTTTTTCTTTATATTTTATGAAGGAGGCCATCAAATTTGTAGGTTCTTTGCACTACAAAGTTTGATGTAAGTATTTACTTGCATAAGTAACTTACACAAAACTGCATGTAAGGTACCTACCTTCTCATCATAACACGAGGGAATTCGAGCAGAAGGCCACCTAATTGCACTTGATTGTGCATGATCTGTCTGAACGAAGACAGCATAATTACATCTTCAGGTCTTTCAAACAGATGGCCTCATGAAAATGAAGCTGCGCTTCCATAATAGAAACTTCACACCGCCTAACGTCATTCGGCAGCCGCTCAAAAAAGGTAGACTGTGATCTCAGTTTCTTTCATTCATTTAAAAAACGGCACCTTTTTATCCTCTCCCACTCTCACAGTGAGGCTAAGTATGAGAACAATGTCACCTTTCTTGTCTTCGAGGATTTGCGTCATTGTAACCTCTGCGGCCCCAGCCAATCATGCATGTCTGATATTAGAATGCTTCCGCTTTAATTATCTCGTCTAGATTCTCCATCCTTCATTATATTAGGAGGGCATTATATTCTGTGCCCTTGACCCATGGAAGGTGCATTTCTAGGTTGAGAAGATCAACACTGAGGAGTAACTAACTAAAGTAGCAATGCTGCTAACTAAATTTGTCAGTAGCATGGCATTTACTTTTAGTCATTTTGCATTTAGTCAGTGTAGTTTAGCGTTGCCCGTAATGAGCTATTTTTTTTTCCAACAAGTAGTGCTGTAGCTTTACGCTGCACTGCTGGTTTTTATGTCGTATTGTTTGTGCACACAGTTTTTGTGAGGTGTATAATCAAATGCGCTGTTTAAATTTCCAATTACTCTCATGTTGCTCTGGGAATTCAAGGAAAAAATGCTTGAGGACTACCGGCCAAAAGTTTAAAATAATTAAGGTTTTATATTTTTACAACTTTTTACAAAAATACAGTAATATTATGAAATGTTATTCCAGTGTAAAATAATGGTTTTCTATGCAAAATGTAATTTATTCCTGTGACGCAAAGCTGAATTTTCAGCATCAGTCTTCAGTGTCACGTGATCCTTCAGAAATCATTCTAATATGCTGATTTGCTGCTCAAGAAACATTTAAATTATGATTATTATCAATGTTGCAAACAGTTGTGCTGCTTCATATTTTTTGGAAACTGATACATTTTTTTTTTAAACTTCAGTATTCTTTGATGAATAGAAAGTTCAAAAGAACAGCATTTATTTAAAATAGAAATCATTTTGCAACATTGTTTTTTTTTCTATCACTTTTGATCAACTGAAAAAAATTAGAAAAAAATTGTGTGTGTGTGGATAGATAGATAGATAGAAAATTCAGCATTGTCATGGCATCAATAAAATTAATTTTAAAATATATTCATATAGAAAATATGCAATAATAAGAAATTTTAGATTTGAAAAAAATGATACAAATTTGACTTCGGATGAATAGTTTAAAGTTTGGTCTACTTTTATTACTTGTATTTAGTGTACATTTTTCTGTTTACTAAATTCTGAAAATGTATGATGATGCTAATTTAAATCATTGTTTTTGTGGCAGATAAACTGTAATCTGTAATTCTAATTATGAAATATCATTAGGCCTGTATATTTTAAAGGATAACTGCTTATCTGTAACACTATGTAGTGTAGATAACTACTTTTTCTTGAGTATTTGAATGATACGTAGCTTGGCAGGTTTCTCCAACGCTGCAGAAGATGCATAATGCCAGATGCCAGCCAGTGTTTTTACCAGCCAAGCTCTCGTATTTTGTGAATCTTCTAGACGTGCGTGAGTCCCGAAATGAGATTTATATTGCTTGGAGAGGTCCAACTAGGTGCGACAAACGATATCAACAAGCTACAACTTTATTGCGGCTTTATTGCGTCTGGGAAAGACGTGCGGCCCCTCGTGTATAAGCGCCTGCCAGAGTTAGAGATGTTTACAACTTTTGTTTCGGGGACAGAAGAAAGCGCGACTAAACAAATAAATAAATAAATCCATAATGCATCAAAATTTTGTCACCCGTAGCCCCAGGACAAAAGTGGGAGGATTTCGATGAAATTAGAGTGTCAGGCGAATCCACTCTACTGGAATGACACGCCCGGCAGCTACTGTCCCACAATGCAACCTGTTCGCCTCATAGGGGTGGTATTACCTATTCATCAGAGCAGCCAGGCTACTCACTATGCAAATCGAATGCTAAAACATCCAGCCGGTCTCGGCGCTTCCCTCAACTTTTCATTCGCGACCTCCAAGACTCTCTTTGAATTCCAAATCGTCGCGGCGTATTCCCCTCTGTTTAATGGCACGTGCATTTCGCTATTATGCTTTGTTTAAGTTCGCCGACATTAATAATAATAAGATTGTGCTAAACTTCTGGTTTAGAAACGCCTCTGTCCTACTTTGCCCTTAATCTCGTCCTCTGGAATAGCGATCCCAGGGCTCCTGCCAGTGTTTACTTTGGCGAATCCGGGTTTGAAAAGAGTGAGACTCAAGTATGCATTAATGTGAAGGCTTCAAACACTTGGCAGAAATCTGAATCATTTTGATATCGCCCTGGGAGAAAATTTGATGCTGTCACACCAGTCCAATTTAAGCGGGGGATTTGCAGCATGAAATGCCTTCCATTGCCGAGATTGCTACTTGACGGAGAGAGCCGTTCGCGCTGCCATTTACCCAGGCAGCCTTTTTAAGGATGACTTGATTTTTCCCACAGAGATCAGTGCTGACGCAGAGAGAGAGAGAGGTGAACATTCGCCTAAGCGCGTCGATTTCACCAGGCTGTGCTAATATTGCGATTTTACATTGCACCTTGTGTGGGAAACAAGCTATGGGAGGTCATTCGACGGGAAGATGCTTTATTCATGCTGTAGGTTAAACCGCACCGCTGTGTTGGCCAGTGACAGTTATTCAGTTCATGTGGTTCATGGAGCTGGAACACCCCAAAGCACTTTTCTCAAGAGTTTTCTGTCTAGTCTGTAAAACTTTTGCTTTGACAGATACTTCACACACATCTGTTATTATGAGCTTCTCTGTGTTGTGAGACTTGACGTATAGATAGCCAATAGAGATGCGTGATCAAATGCAGTGGTTCTTGATTGGGTTGAAAAAAACTTGAGTTCGTCTGTGAGTGTTACACAGAAATAAAACAGTCGTGAGTCGTCAGGACAAGATATAAATATGAGGTCAAAACAATTCGCACATATGAATTGTTTGATGCTCACAACACAGTCCAGAAAATCCACAGTCTGTTGTCTGGACGGACAGATTTTGAACCTGAGGCCGTTTGCATTAAAACAGTCATATTAGCAATTCATTATTTCAGTTATTATGTAATACATATATTTTTTTACGCATGCATTTCATTAAATGTTCACTAGGGATGCATGATGTATAAATACCACATTAGATATTATTTCAAATTTTCTTTTCTATTCATCCAAAAGAATCCTCAAAAAAAAAAAAGAAGATCTGTATCATGGTTTCCATAAAAAATATGAAACAGCACAACTCTGTTCGATGTTGATAATAATTAGAAATGTTTCATATTAGAATGATTTCTGAAGAATCATGTGATACTGAAGACTGGAGTAATGGTGCTGAAAATTCAGGTTTGATCACAGGAATAAATTACATTTTACAATATATTCACATAGAAAATAGTTATTTTAAATTATAATAATATTCAACAATAGTAATGGTTTTACTATATTTCTGATCAAATAAATGCAGCCTTAATGAGCAGAAGACACTTCTTTCAAAAACATTTAAAAATCCCAACGCAAACTTTTGAACTGTAGTGTATATCAACCAATATAGGATATTTTATTGTGCACATTAATTTCCATCTGTTTTTATGTTTAGATGACCTTTGCCCTCCTGTAGCTTTCACCTAACATTTTCTTAATGACATTAATAATTTAATAACACTGTTAGATGTGTTCGCTTCATTGTGTTGTTTATTGTAAAGTGTCTGATAAATTAATAATCTATAGCAGTCTTGTAACATTTAAAACGGTTTATTTCTGGAGTATTTTATTTCTGATATATTTGCACGTTTCTGTCACCGGATAAAGAAATTAAAAAGGTAATTGCGACTTTTTATCTCACATTTCAGTCTTTTTTCTTGCAATTTTGAAAAAAAAAAAAAAAGAATTGTGAGATATAAAGATATATAAACTTAGAATTTGGACTATTTTTCTTTCCAAGTTCACATCTCACAATACTACATTTTATAGTTTATATCTCACAATTATGACATTTTTTTTCTTTGAATTCTGATTTTACATTTTGCAGTTGTTTTTTTCTGCCATGGAATAGACATTAAAAAGGCAATTGCAACTTTTAATCAAGCAGTTCTGAGTTTATGTCTTGCAAATTGGATTTCATATCTCAGAATTTCTGACTTTTTTCTCAGAATTGAAAAAATACAGAAACTCAGAATTTGTGAGGAGGAAGTCTAAATTGTGGGATGAAAAGTCACAATTATTTCTAGAAACAAAACTATTTATATATATGTTTTACCCTGTGAGGAAACAAGCTTCCTTAATGATATTTAGACATTTGTACAGTATAGAATTTTAAAATTGTCCATTTAACAGCAATCAGGCCATGAAAAGAATTACTGAATATCTGTGCGTCCCGCTCACTCACTCACTTTGTTGTAGTTGTTTGTTTCAGTTCAACCCATGACTGGTGGTATTGATATTGTGTATGACATCTAAGACCCTTTAAACTAATTTCTGCATAACTTGTTTAGCGCTCATGAGGAAGCGTAAGAACTCCAGCAAACTTTGTCCCCCTGTCTCGTCTCCTGTGGTGTTATGAAAGGGATTCAGCCAGGTGGAGATAATAGGAAGGGATTTAGTGAATAATAAAGTTCAGTGTCTGATTGCATTTCGGCTTGTTGTCATCGGGACGCGAGGCGGTTCTCCGTGTAGCTGCTCTGGCTCCTGTCGTGGGCCGCTGCTAAAATGGATTAACATGTCAGCTGGACAGCGCAGAGTCTGTGTGCTTTAAATCCCCCGTCTGCCTCTCAGATACAAGACCGGCCTTAGAAAAATAGGATTCAGTCCAATCTCATTTCTTAGCTGTTCTTCTGCAGTTCACTGCCTGTGTGCCAGCACTCACATACTGATATTAAAAGCTGCAGTAAAGAGTTTTACACCTAAACTACATCTTTACATTTTCTGATAAACGTGTGAGTGCTGCAAAACTTGCCTCATGGATATTGCAGGTGGGTTTCAGTCCAGTGCAATGCAGTTTCTAATGTGTTTTGAGTGTTCTTTGGTTGCTAGGGTGTTGTGAAGTGGTTCCTAAGGTAAGGTTCTGAGTAGTTGTTATGTGGTTGCTGGGTGATTTCTGAAGGTCATTACTTATAAGTTCAATATTATGGGTTTGTCATTTCACTATTTCTAGTATGAGCAACAGTAATATTGATGGAAATATATACCTGTTGTTATTGTTTACAACAATTTTAAATTGTTTCATATGTTAATTGAAATCAAGCTGAAATGGTTCAATGAAAAAATGTAATGACATTCAGAAATTAGAAACTAAAATAAAAACAGATTATAGCTAATATAAATATTAAAAATGTGACCCTGGACCACAAAACCAGTCATAAGGATCAGTTTTTTGAAATTGAGATTTATACTTCATCTGAAAGCTGAATAAATTGATCCCTCATCCATTGATGTATGGTTTGTTAGGATCGGACAATATTTGGCCGAGATACAACTATTTGAAGATCTGGAATCTGAGGGTGCAAAGAAATCAAAATATTGAGAAAATCGCCTTTAAATTTGTCCAAATGAAGTTCTTAGCAATGCATATTACTAATCAAAAATTAGGAAATTTACAAAATATCTTCATGGAAGATGATCTTTACTTAATATTTTTGGCATAAAAGAAAAATCGATAATTTTGACCCATACAATGTATTTTTGGCTATTGCTACAAATGTGCTACTTAAGACTGGTTTTGTGGTCCAGGGTCACAAATAAGGTGAATAGAAAAATCACAATATAAAACAAACACTAATAAAAATGTGCAAAATCACATTACAAACTGAACTAACTTGCAACATGAGTTAAAAAAATTAAAACCGATATCAAAATAAAAAATGATAATAAATATAAAAAAGCTAATTCAAAATATCTTAAAAAATATATTATAAAATATTATAATCAATATAGATATAATATATATAATCAAAATATACACACACACACACTAATAAAAACAATACAATTACAAAATGACAAAGGCCTAAAAATAAAAGAAAATATTTTTATAATAATATATAATAATAGTAATAAAAATAATAGTAATAATAATATAATAATATTATTATAATTATAAATATTATTATAATTTTAAATTGTTATAATGGCAAAAGAATGTTACATGAGTAAAACCTAAAAAAATTATTATTATGAAAATAAAAGAATTCAAAATATTAATAAATACTATAAATATGCAGTGTGTGTGTTTATATAATGTGTGTGTGTGTATGTATGTATTTGTGTATATATACATATATATATATATATATATATATACAGGTGCATCTCAATAAATTTGAATATCATGAAAAAGTTAATTTTTTTTTGTAACTTATTTCAAAAAGTGAAACTCTCATATATTCTAGATTCATTACATGTAAAGTAAAACATTTCAAAGTTTTTTTATTTTAATTTTGATGATTAGAGCTTACAGCTCATGAGTAAATAATCCAGTATCTCAAAATATTAGAATATTTCCTAACATCAGTCAAAAAAAAAAAAGGATTTGCAAAACAGAAAAGTTCAAGTTCTTTAAAGTATGTTCATTTATGCACTCAATACTTGGTCAGTTTCTCATCTTTCTCTTGAAAATATCCCATAGATTCCATATGGGGTTCAGGTCAGGCTTGTTGGCTGGCCAATCAAGCACAGCAATATCATGGTCAGCAAACCACTTGGAAGTGGTTTTGGCACTGTGGGCGGGTGCTAAAGTCCTGCTGGTATTCCGTGATGCCACCACAGATTCGGGGGTTAAGGGTCCGTGGTCATTACACGGAATTCTGTGAGATCAGGTTGGTTTCTACAGTTCACTGTTAACTAAAAAACGTTTGCCTTTGCATGGTGCTCTATCCACACCACTAGGAGTCAGTATAAAGTCTAAGACTCCTGTCATATTGGCCAGAAAAACCCAAATCTTTTGCTGTTTGCCAGAGCCGTTTGCTGCTGTATCTCTCTTTAGATCTGCACCGTTTTCTCTTTTTCAGCTTCCTCCAAGGGTATCTGTCAGAGATGAACAGCGTTTCAACCAGCAATCCAGAAGAAAAATCTCTCTGTCTTGCACTCTTCCTCCTTTGTGGCAGTGAGGAGGAATTCTGGGTATTTCTTCAGTCAGGGTGACTCATGGATAGTATTAAGGGCTCTTCTCAAAATAAGTCAACTCTCAACCTCAAAAATGTCATTTCTAAATATCACCTCATTACACGCAGTATCGTGAGCCCCTTGAGAGTGTTCTTGTAGTCTCTGCAACGGAAGATCGGCTAAGTATGCAAAATCTCAAATCATTATTAGTATTGCTACTACTTATGTTAGAGTTAGTGATTTGAACCACCACGTAACAAAGTATTAAACTTTGATCTGAACTTATTCCACAACTTTTTCCCCCTCAAATCATTCTGCTTGTTGAGAAGTTAATTAATTTTCCCTTTACATGGCAGATGTTAAAACTGGCAAAAGCTCCACAGACGTACAGTGTAGTAAGGATATCTCGAGTCGTTTGAGTGGATTATTCTGACTAGCAACCACCCAGAGTATGGAGGACCAAACCTGCATAAATTAAATATGAATAAATGAATGAATGAATAAATAAATATATTAATGAATAAATAGATAAATAGATAAATAAATGTGATAATAGGAAAATAAATAAATGAATAAACGACTTGATAAAATAAATATGATTCATTTTTAATAAAATTCATTTTTTTTTATTTTCCCCCTTAATTTATTATTTTCTGCTTTTATACATTTATACATTTTTAAACATTTTTTTAACTTTTATTTTTTCACTAATTCTTTTTTAATGTATTTTTATATTATTTATACATTTATTTTTAAATTTATTTATATATTTATGTATTCTTTTTTTTTTTAGAATGATTTATTCCCACATGTATTTATTTTTAGATTTATTTATTTATTTATTCATTTATTTTTACTTTTCTGTGTGTAACATGGAAATGAGGAAGGTGGTCCTTGTGTAGCTTCAGTGCATCATTGGTTGAGAGCTCACGCGTCGAATCGTCAGGCCAGCTAAGCGATAGAGATGAGCGTTTTCAAAGAAAATGGCGGCAAGTAGTAATTCGTTGTCCACTTTGCTACGGGATGTGGCAGATCAGCTGGAGAGTTGTAAGTTATTTTCACCTTATTCGCATTAATGAGAAATATTTAAAATATTTTCCAGAAATAAAAACAGGAAGCTGAAGCTACTTATGTGATCTCCCACAGCATCGTCGTCATCGAGTCTGGAACCGTCGACGTCAGACCCTAGGGTGATGACACCCAGAGTCAGACACCCAGTGGATGGTTGGTTTCTAGTCTAATAACTATTCTGTAATCACGGAAAAAGTTTTGCCCAAAATCAGGCAAGTCTGATGTTTCATTACAAAATAAAAGCCCTCCAAAATCTCATATAAAGGGTGTGAACTGTATATGCGCGCACAACAAAACAGCGCGGCGGCTAGATTGACCATGCATTTCGGAGTGGCGGCTGGCTTGACCGCAGTGGCCTACGGTAGGGAAACGCGACCCTGGATTGTTCCAATTTTCATAGAAGCCATTGGTGGTTAAGAAACGCAACCATTTCAGTTATTTATAGTCAAAACTTTTTCCGTGATTACAGAATAGTTAGAATATATAAAAAGTATTATAGACCTAAATATATAAAATATATATATACAGAAGACCTAAATATATAAAAAGTATTAATAATAGTAATACTAATAAAAGTTAATTCAAAATATTAATAATTCTGACTCAAACCAGTCACTAACCACCTAGCAACCACCCAGAGTACCCTAGCAACTACATCGCAGTGCCTTGGCAGCCATTCAGAGTTTTGCATTTCTCACATTCCTGAAAATGTGTAAACCTAGTTTCTGTTGTGTGTTAAACGTTCAAGTATTTCTCGAGCTGCTATCATCGTTCATCCTGCTGACTTTTTCTTCGTTGTCTCTTCTTTTGCTCTTACTATGATGTCTAACAGCCACAGGGACTTTGAAATCTGTGGTACAGCCGCACTTTAATTAGAAACCTCATCATTTATTAGTCAAAGAGAAGCACTGTGGAGTTTTCTGACTTTTGTTAAAGCCAACCTAGATTGCAATGGATGTTTTCTCGTTTTAATTACAATATGCTTCAATTATAGTGTGCTTTTTCGAGTTTTGATTGCTTTACCTATCTTGAAATAAACCCTCGAATGACGTGCTGTAGCACTGCAACAACAACAGAACATGCAACAAATGCATAGAAATACTTTTTAGCCATGTTAAATGTACAAGGCAAACAGTGCGATGATTTTGAGTCATTTTGAGGTCAGATGTGCTTGGCGGATAATGCTGAATGAGGATGACATGCACATTGTGGCCTAAAGGATGACTGATTCACATTATAGCACATGAGCCCGACCCATGGAGGGGTATCAATCTGCCCCTTAATTATTTCAATTAAGCCATGGCTGGTTAACCATACCACCCTAGACATTAAAGACACAGGTCAGAAACAAAATACACAAACGCAGATGTGAATGCTCGGCCAGTGCATTACTAACATGCATCTTTGCATTACAAAATGCATGCAGATGTCTGTGCTGTTAAACCAGATGTGTTTTTATTCAAGTAGATGCTATTAACATGTCAGCTGTACTTTAGCATACTTTGGAGTATAGAAGGAGTATTCTGTCTTTTTTTTTATTTGAAAAAGTACATTTTTCAGCAAATATATTTCATTTTACAAATGCAATTTATTTTTGTGATTTATTTTTTATTTTAATGAGACCTTTAAATAATAATAATAATAATAATAATAATAATAATAATAGTTAGTAGTAGTAGTGGTGGTAGTAGTAGTAGTAATGCCACTTTACAATAAGGTCTCATTTGTTAATGAAGTTACAAGGAACAATATATTTTTACAGTGTTTATCATTTGTTAATATATTAACATTCATGTTAGTTTACAGTGCATTAACTAATGTTAACCTATACAAATTTTGCCCTTAAAATTGTTTTACTTTTTTTTTTAATTGTTTGACCTTAAAAAACGGTTCAGATTTTAACTAAGATTTATAAATGCTATAGAACTATTAATGTTCATTGTTATTTCATGTTAACTAAAGTAGTTAACTAATGTGTTAACAGATAAAACCTTACTGTAAAATGTTACCTTAATATTATATTAGTATATTTTTAAGCAATTAAAACCCACTCACATTCAGTGTTATTTTAGAGTAATGCAGATACTATTACGTTTTTTTTATTAATATTTTGAATCAATTTTCTTTCTTTTTTTTTTTTTTGTCATTTTAAAGTAATTTTGTTGTGTATTGTTGCTATTTTTTGGTGTGTATGTATATAAAATTAGTAATTTTTCAGGGTTTTTTTTAGTTAACATTTATTTCAAGTGACTTATTTTAATGGATTTAGTTTTAACTCTAATAACCCTGCTTTATGTTGCATTATGAAATATGGTTTGACACATTTCATATAACATATGAGATTGAGTTTGTGAAGAAATAACCATTTTCATTCACTTACTCGCTCAGAGTATATTTTGGTCATCAGACCCCATTCTTGGCCTTTCTGATTTGAGATATGATGGTGGTCATTTGCGGTAATATTACACTTGATGGCTAAATATATAGTATGACAGCCTTGAATGAATTAGAGAAGGTTCAAAGATTGAGCAGGTGAGCGATATTATGGGATATATATTATATACATACGACACGTAACCCGCAGACCAACCGCTGTCGTATGCTGCATGTGTATGGCTGACCTCCAGACCCTCACGCCTCCACAGATTAGCAGCATTTGGAGAACATGAGATTTTTGCCCCTCTGGGAAATAGGATTCATGTAGACACAGCAGACCCGAAAGCCTGTTGTTGTTTGATGAATGAGTTACCCAGGAAAATAACCACTCCAGCAGCTAAAGTTAATGAGAAATATGTTGCACTGCTAGCACAGAGTGGAGCTGGAGACGGGCTTCTTTAGCAACATTAAACACGCTCGCCGCATAACGCTCTAATAATACATGTAATAGAAATCCTCTCAGCGCCTCGTCCAAATGTGATATCGCATCATTGTGATGAGACTGCATTTAGTGACCAGAATAGATGAAATTAGTGTTTACAAACAAATACTAAAGCAGCAACGCTTCTGGGTGCTTCAGGACCCCGACTGTCTTAGATTAGTGCTTTATTCAAATTGAGCTCTAAATGACTAAAAAATGGCTTGACTTGTGGAAATAGGGTAGAAATTAGGAGTCAAGGATTTGTTGGCTTGCTCCTGCTGGTAGATGCAATAGCTACATTATTATGTGGGGAAAGTATGGGCCATTTAAAAGTATTTTTAGCAAGCAACATAAACTACCATTCAAAAAAAAGTTTTGGATGTTTTTGGACTATTATCATTACGGCTTCATTTATTTGGTCAAAAATACAGTAAAAAATGATAAATTGGGAAATATTTTTACAATTTAAAACAACTGTTTTCTATTTGAATATTTTTTAAAATGTAATTTATTCTTGTGACCAAAGCTGAATTTTCAGCATCATTACTCAAGTCTTCAGTGTCACATGATCCTTCAGAAATCATGCTTTGCTGCTCAAGAAACATTTCTTATTTTTATCGGTGTTGAAATAGTTGTGCTACTTTATATTTTTGTGGAAAATGATACTTTTTTTAGAGATGAAAAAAAAACAGCATTTATTTGAAAGAAATCTTTTGTAACATTATGAACATTTTGCTGTCACTTTTGATCAATTTAATGCATAAATACATAAAATGCATAAAATAAATGCATGTAATGCATAAACGTATTAATTAAAAAAAAAATCTTGTTGACTCCAAACTTTTGACAGTACTGTATAAATTGCAGATTTTTTCATCATGTTATAGTAAATGAGTATGAGTTATAGTAAAAATTTTGAGGACCCTAAAAGGCATGAAATACAGAATTAATATTTTAATACATTAATTTAAAGTTGTGACTCAGTTAATTAAAAAGCATTCTGTGTGCATGAAATTAAGTGCAAATTAAATTATTTTGAATGAATGTAGTAAGTCACTTGTACTGCCCGTTGTCAATAAGACAGATGTATATCAAATATAGGAAATATAAATGTGATCAAATGTTTATCGAATTTAGAAAGACTCACGTTGCATATCAGTTAGATATTTTTAATTGTATATGCATAATTTGTCAGGCTTAAAAAAGTGTTGCATTATACATGCAAGGATGTGTTCAATAAACTGTTACATGTTAGACAAATTCAAATACTGACTAAAGTTCAAACCTACATATATCCACTCTTTCAAAAAAAGTACACACACACACACACACACACACACACACATGCACATATATATATATATGTGTACAGATCATTAGACCCGTAATTTGTCCTGCTTATAGTTTGTTTAGTGCAGTCTTTGTGGCAGCCTGTAGCTGCTACAAAAAAATCCATGTAAGTGCACACTGGCCTTTTTCTAAGAAATATTTCATTACAGTAAAAAGACAATTGAGGCGAACTCCAGGCACACAGAGAGCAAGATGACACACATCATAACAATTACGCCCAAGAGCAAAGAGAGGGGAACCATCTTTCCTCTTAAAGCTTCAGTGCAGAGCTCCCTGCTGGAGGGGAGATCTCTGCTCGGCCAGTAAAACACAGGCTATAAGGAGACACAAAATGTAAATAATTGCAAGCTCAGGTAACCCCATTCATTCTGAAAGCAGGTGAAATAGAATAGGACGACTGCCGTGAGACAACATTATGGGTTGTTTCAGCTCGAGTATCGCCATCTTTTATAGAAATGGTACAAGAACATGGTCACACTCATGGCCAAAGTCGTCACATTTATTTTCTCCTTAACAGTCACCACGCAGTTAAAAACCCGGCATGAAATACACTTTTTAGGGGAAATTTAATAACAAAAATCCTAGATTTTTACATATTCTGAAGAAAATGTGATGTTAAGGTATTGTGGGTTGCTATGCAGTTGCTAATGTATTTTGACTGGTCTTAAATGTGTTGCTATCTCATTGGTAGTGTGTTCTGGGTGGTTGCTATGTGGTAAGGTTTTAAATAGCACTCAAACTTTGTGGTTGCTAAGGTGCTGCTATGCAGTTACTAAGGTGTTTTGAGTGGTCTTTTCTGTCACTGGTAAGTTGTTCTGGGTGGTTGCTAGGAGATATGGTTGCTTCCTGGTTCAATTTTAAATATCTCTTAACCTTTGTGGTTGCTAAGGTGTTGCTATGCAGTTACTAAGGTGATTTGAGTGGTCTTTACTGTGTTTTGTCACTGGTACGTTATTCTGGGTGGCTGCTTGGAAATAAGGTTGCTTACTGGTCCAATTTTAAATGGCACTCAAACTTTGCAGTTGCTAGGGGAATTCTGAGTGGTTAATAGGGTGTTGCTAAGGTATATCAAGTGATCTTAGGATTGTTGCTGTATCATTGTTGGTGTTCTGTTGGTTGCTAGGAGATATGGTTGCTTGCTGGTCCAATTTTGAATAGCACTTAAACTTTACAGTTGCAGTTTGTGGTTGCTTATGTATTCTGAGTGGTTGCTAGGATGTTTCTATGCAGTTGCTAAGGTATTTTGCTCTTCACTGTGTTATGTTGCTGGTGGTTGCTAGGTGATAAGATTGTTTACTGCTCCAATTTAAATATCACTCAAATTTGCTAAGGTGTTATATTGGTCTTTACTGTGTTGTTATGTTGCTGATAGGATATTCCGGGTCATTGCTAGGTAATTAGATTTCTTACTGGTCTAATTTTAAATATCAGTCAATCTTTGTGGTTTCTAGGCTATTCTGAGTGGTTGCTAGGTGATAAGAAGAGGTGTTTTGAGTTGTTTTTAATGTGTTATGTGGCCAGGAGGGTCTTCTGAGTGGTTGCTAGATCATACAATTGCTTACTGGTCCAATTTTAAATTTCACTCAAACTTTGTGGGTACTTGGCTATTCTGTGTGGTTGCTAAGGTGTAGCAAGGGTTGCTCAAGTCAAAAGAGCCCATATTGGTTACTAGATAAGGCTCGGATCTGGGATCTCAAGGGTCTACAGATGAAAAATAGCCTTGGCTAATTCTTACACATTTACAGCCATGTTTATTAATGTGCATTGCCCTTGTAAACAAATAAACTAAGTAGTCGCTAGGGTGTTGCTAAGGTGTTTTGAGTGGTCTTTACTGTGTTACGTCGCTGGTATGGGCCTTCCGAGTGCTTACTAGGAGATTAGTTTGTTTATTGGTCCAATTTTAAAAAGCACTCAAACCTTGTGGTTTCTAGGCTATTCTGAGTGGTTGCTAAGGTGTTGCTATGGTTGCTCAAGTCGAAAGAGCCCATATTGGTTACTAGATATTAGGGGTGTCAAATTTTCAGTCTGGGTCTTTTGGTTCAGTACGCATGTGTACTGAACAAATACAGCATTGTTTTAACCAGTGCACGAGTGGAACTTCACTGAAAAATTCCAGTTTTTATATGTTGTTACTTTTGATAA
>JAFVLL020023867.1:0-14176 GCA_021397915.2 Tor tambroides
TTTGGCCACAATAGGACGCGGCCTCGGGGCTCCAGGTTTCTTCGCTCCCATCCGATGGACTCTTTCGAAGCAGATGTTTTCCACGGCGTCTTCCATAGTTCTTTTTCTAACTTCGCTCGGTGTTTCACTATGGGAATTGCTTTGGGCATGACCAACTGCGGAAGCTCCTATGACACAACGTCTGTCTTTGACAGACAAGTTGACCTGTAACCAGGCTCCGCCCCACCTACATCAGTCAGGTCGACCCCTGCCAAAGTCATTTGCGCTTTCACATCCTGACTTTGCTGATTTCGCTAAACTGTTCAACAGACGGGCCGTCATTGGACTCCATTGCCAAACACTAGGTTAGTTGGACGGGATTGTGTTGAGTGATAACCTAACAATTAGAATAGTGTCCGCGTCAAGGCAAGCTATTCTAATAGGCCTAATGTGTGTTAAATTACTGTGATAGGTGACGTTAAGTCAATTGGAGGTTTACGCATCAAGGCGAGCCTTCAGAAGGTTTAATTACCTTAGACCAGCAGGGTAACGTGTTGTGACGTGTCTGAGGGTTGCATCACTTCTCAGCCATTGTCGACGGCAATCGCCCTCACCAAACGGAATGAGTCGAAGATCAGGGAGGTTGCATCCTGCCCATGTCCATCCTCATGTGGAGCTACCATCTCAGGCAGGAACCCTCACCCCATGTGCATTGTGTGTATGGGCCCGAAGCACGCTCAAACGTCGCTGTCGGATCGACAAACATGCACCTGCTGTGCGACATTGCCGGTGAAAATCATAGAAAGGAGGCTGAGAGTGGCGGTGGCTAACAAGCAGGACCCTTGTCTGTCTGAAGCAGCCACACAGTCTGCGGCGACTGACCATCGCGAGCCAGTATGAGCTGGGCGGACATTATGGAAGCCGAATCCCTGGATATGCCTCCACTGTTTGAGGGCCTGCTCACGCAGGAGGAGGGTGACCTGGGGGACGAGGATGCAGAGGGCAATGCTAACTCTGATCTCCTCGATTTAGACATGGACGACGAAGAGGAGGAAGACAACTCCTGCCCGATGTGCCTCCTTGCATGAAGGAAATGTCCCGCTACTGGTCTAGCCCCTTTAAGAGCAGCGGTAGAGTCTTCAGTGGCCTATCACCTCCATTCGAATCGGCGCTCTATTTCTGCCTCCTCTCAGATTGCGCTGCAGAGTAAAATGGAGTGCCTGACCGCATCGATATATCAGAGGATGTATAAATACGCGGGGCAGTCCATGTGCTCGCTGAAATCTACTGTCTACTGTCAGCGTATCAATCGGAGATCTTGGAGGAAATGGGGCGGCAGCTGGACTCAGGATCGCCGAACCCGGCACTCTGGGATGAAATTTGCGAGGTGAACGATCTGATTCTGCGCTCTTCCCACAGCGCAGTTTAAGGCTGTGGACGTGTGATGTGCTTGGCTGTGTCAGGTGAGAGAGCATTACGGTTAAACCTGTCAGGCTTGGGTGATGCGCAGCAGTCGGAGGTAATAGATGCTGCATACAATCCTAAGGGGCTGTTTGACCCAGTCCTTGAGAAAATGAGGGAAACCAGCACTCTCAGGAAACAGGAGGATGAACATTTAATCGCTACTTGCCGCTTAAGCAAGCACCGCAACCAACCTCTCAACCGCCACAACAAAACTTTGCAGAAGCCGCGGCAGCGAGAGGGAGTGCTAGGGCTCAAAGACCTGCTCACAGCAGGCTCACGACTGGATGGGCCTTGGGGAAAGCATTCTTTTGTGGCCGTGGCGGCTAAAAACCATCTGTCCCACCCTGAGGAGAGGAAGAAGCATGTTACCTGACACACAGGTATTCCCCGGCCCTCCTCTCTCCGCCCGCAAAGAGAAGGAGGGAATACAGCCCTCTTATTCTGAGTTCAGTAAGGGCCCATTCGGTAAGCTCTCCTCAAAGTCAGAGAGACGAGGGAGCACAGAGTCATGTTCAACAGCGTCATCAAGCACTCACACGGTGTGTTCAAACCCTTTTCAGTTTGGGGAAATTGAAAATAAAGAATGCATCATCGCATCCAAGCCACGGGCTGAGGGCGATATGCTCCCCGAGTTCAGAAAACACATTAATAAATGTTGCACTATCGCAGACAGGCAAGCAGCCGAGGGCGATATGTTCCAGAGACACAAAATTCAAAGATATGAGAAGCGCTCCCCTAGTCTCACTGCTGGAGGGAGCGCTCGCTCCTTCAGTGGGAGCCAGCGCGGCGGCAGTGATGACTTCATCACTGTTCGACGTCAGCTGGGTGGAAGTGTTTGGTGGACTTCTCTCTTCCCGAATAGCCAATTGGCGCGCATGCGCGGTTCATCCGTGGGTTTTGTCAACAATTTCACGGGGATACAGACTCCAGTTCGCCATGAAACCACCTCGATTCAACGGGGTGATTGTGTCAGTGGCCGAGGGAGAATCGGCTCGTGTCCTGACGGCCGAAATCGAATCTCTCTTAAACAAACGGGCGATCAGAGTAGTGCCCGAGAAAGAGAGCTGTCAGGGCTTTTATTCTCGTTATTTTGTAATTCCAAAGAAGGGGAGCGCAGCCCTTCGTCCAATTCTGGACCTTCGTGTGTTAAACAAGCACCTACGAAAATATTCGTTCAGAATGTTGACACACAAAGCGCTTTGTCGGTGGATTCGTCTGAATTATTGGTTTGTGACAATTGATCTGTCAGACGCTTATTTTCAGATAGACATTTACCCCTCTCACAGGATATTCCTCAGATTTGCATACCGAGGCACAGCTTACGAGTTTCAAACTGTTCCATTTGGGCTATGTTTAGCTCCAAGAGTTTTTTCCAAATGCGTGGAAGCAGCCCTGTTCCCGTTAAGGAACAGGTGAATAAGAATATTGTAGTACATAGATGATTATCTAATATGCTCATTGTCGAGAGAGCAAGCAGTGAAAGACACAGGGATGGTGTTTAATCATCTCAGCAGCTTGGGGTTCAGGATCAACATGAAAAAGAACCGTTTGGAGCCCTCTCAACAAACAGAATATCTGGGGCTCAGCATAGACTTCCTCTCTTATCGAGTCACACTGACAGTGGAGAGAACTGAGTCTTTCACTCAATGCATCGCTCGCTTTCAGATGGGGAAAGTGGTTCCGTACAGACTGAGCTTACGAATGCTGGGTCTAATTGCTTCAGTGATTTCTGTAGTACAAAATGCTCAAATGAGGGATTTTCAGCATTGGATCGCGCAGTTACATCTGTGCGGCCGGCATCTCAGCCGGCCGGTGAGAATTATTCATGCGTGCGTCAGAGCACTCAGGAATTGGAAAAGTCCTGCGATTCTCAGAACAAGGATTCCCCTGGGGGCGGTGTCATCGAGAGTCACTATAACGACGAACACGTCCTTAAAAGGCTGGGGAGCGACACCAATGGGCAGAGCTGTGAAAGGCATGTGGCCTCCACAGCTGACTCACAAACTTATAAATTATTTGGAGTTGCTAGCAGTGTGGTTAGCGTTGAAACATTTTCTGTGCTTCAAAGGGTAGTATGTGTTAGTGAAAACAGACAATTCCACAGTGGTTGCTTACATCAATCGACAGGTGGGCACACACTCCCTCCAACTACATCAGCTGGCAAAGAGGCTGATCATGTGGAGCGACACAAGGCTTTTATCCCTCAGGGCGACTCGCGTTCCAGGGATTTTAAACAGAGGGGCTGATCTACTGTCCAGAGGAAACCCCCTGTATGGGGAGTGGAAACTCCATCCCCAGGTGGTGAACCAGATATGGCAGAGGTACGGTCAGGAAGTCGTAGATCTCTTGGCCTCGCAAGAAAACGCTCAATGTCCTCTGTATTTCTCTCTAGCAGACGAAAATGCACCATTGGGTGTGGATGCTCTATAACAAGGGTGTCAAACTATGGAAGCAGAATGATCTCATTAATAATTCACGCAAAAGACGTGATGCACACATGCATAACCCAATTCACATGCATGAGAAACAATTCACGTGCACGAAAAACATATATTCACAAAAACCAATTCACGTACACAAAATAAGAATATATATTCATAAAATACATTTCACAAATGCAAAACACAATTCACAAATGTACAACTGTGTACAAAATCTTTTAATGTTTAAAAATCACGAGTGTGTCATGGCCTATGAATGTGTGAATCACCTTGGATGTGTGTGTGTATTTTTGAGACTTTCCAGGCAGCGAACTCCTCTCACGCGAGTCACTCGTACTCTTTAGCCAATCAGATTTGAGCCTGTCAGTCGACCAATCATAACCCACCGTGGGCGTGCTTACCTGATGCTGACGTCATCGGCGCGAGACCACCGTTCGAGTTATGATTCAGCAGAGGTTTGTGCAGTTGATCGTTTTATTTCAGTTAAGTATACAATTAAAGGTTTATCGTTTTATTTCTGCATGTTTACTTAAAACTTGGAAGTAAAATCGGTCATTTAGACACTCGATAACATGAACAATGTAAACCAGTGGCTGCTGTTTAGTGTGTTATGATTTAATATTGATCCATTCTTATGTTTATTTAATAAAGAATCATTATTCACGTGGATACCATACCACATTAAGATATTAGATTCAGAAACTCAGTGTAAAGCATAAAATAATGTTTTTACTGATGGGACATAGAAGATTATGAAAATATAGGCTACTTTTTGTTTGAAAATATTAAAGCTGTCACAGCAGAGCTTGTCTTGTGTGTAAAGTCCTGTGATGGCTCGCATTCAGCTGATGACAATGTGATAACATGAACACATTAGAGACCATGTACATTTCACTTAAGTTTGTTTATGCTGCAGATACTATTTATTTCAGAATTGTGAGGCTAATGATGTACAAGTAGCTGCTGAGACACCCGTGACCCTACCACAAGCTATGAGGTGATGATGTGAATCCAGAAGTTTCATTTGGACCTGTAACTCTTTCAAAACGGTCATGTTGCAACCCATTCTTTTTGACAGTTTCAGCAGATTTTTAAGTCATGCATTACACTTTTTTTTTTTTTTAAATAACAGGACCCCATAACTTTTTACATGTTCAAGGTGTAAAGCTTTATACATTGTTAAATGTTCTTGTTGTTCTGGTTTTATGTCAGAATTAAAACATTCAAAACAAGCCAGTTGTTACAGTTGCTGTATAACATTTATTAATTTAAGTTTATTAAAGTTTTCTGAATACTTTGGGAATAAAATCACCATGATTAATTGCAATGTGCCTGTAACATGAAATATGATTTGATAATTATGAAGTACAAACGTAGCACAGCTGAATATATGTCTCTCGCATAGGTCTGATATTGGCTCAATACCAGTTTGACGCTGTGCTAGAAGTTCACTAGTATTTAAACCTCGGTTACACTGAATGGTTGGTATAGTGTCCCATTTAGAGTCTTTAGCATTCTTTTAAAGTAAATTTTATGGGTGAATGATAATTGTATCAGTGTAATACATCAAGTGAAAAGTCTTTAGTTCAATATCCAAAACTTAAGATCACAAATGGAGTTAAAGAGGAAAATAAGTTCATATAACTTAATTGTGCTATGGTGTTTTAACAGTGTATGTGCTACAGATATATATACACTTCAGACAGGAGCATGGACCTCTTCAGGCCCGAAGACACATGTATGTGTAGGGCAGAGATCATTTATTACTCTGAGCTAAATACTTGTATGTATAAATACAAAGTATATTAAAGATTTGAAAACCATTTTAAAACCATCTGAATCATTTATTTTTTTTTTTGTCATTTCACCCGATGAAGGTGCTGTGTGCACTGAAGGAACCGCACCAGCTCGGCGTCATGTTGAACTGCATCATATCACCGGGATCATAATCTTCCGGTATAAAATGATCGCTAAGTTGCACCACGTTGTTTGAAGCAGATGCATTAGTGCAGTCCCGTCTCTTCAGCTGCACAAACGCACTGAGGCCCGGAAGATACCATCCTATTTCTTGTTAGGAAACCTGTGGACTTGATGTCCTGACAGACTGGAGTTAGTGCAACCTCCACGAGCACAATAATTTACCATGACGATGATAAATTGAAATAAAAAATAACTACCGAAAACACACTGACTCACGCCCGCTCCCACTAGTGATGGGTCATTCTTGAACAATTCGTTCATTTTGAACGAATATTTAATGTGACTAGGGAAGAACGAGTCGTCTCGGGGAGTGATTCGTTCAGTCGCGCATGTGCAACATTCTATAGGTTCTGCACTGAATTAGTTCACCTGTTTCGTGTCTTCGGGTTTTTCCGAGTCGTTCGTTCATCACGTGACAGCCCCATACGCGTAACCTATGCAGTCTGAGCCGGAAAGAGAATTGATTAGTTCATCTCTTGAGTCTTCGGGTTTGAGTCGTTCGTTCATCACGTGACAGCCCCATAAGATAAACCTATGGAGTCTGAGGGAAAAAGACTTAATAACCAACTCTTTCTCATACGGAAAGGTAATATATTCACATATATGTGAAGCACTGTTAAATATATCGAAATATATTTTGAAAATATATTGAAAAAATACATAATGCTCATGTTGTGTGTGTGTGTTTGTGTTTACATAGGCTATTTGTGAAATATTCATGCCTCATGAATTTTTAATCAATGTGTTTTTGCAATGCATTTTGTTTCTACACTACTTGTACCATTTTTAGAGCTATTATATTATATTATATTATATTGTATTGTATTATATATTCTATATTCTCATTCAATTTAGGCCTACTATCTACTTAAACAATGTTAAGTTTCAGGACAATTTTCTAATTTTATGTACTATTTATGTAAACACTGCGTAACTTTCATGTGTTTGATGGGCGCACAGGTTGAACATTCCAGGCCCATTTAAACTGGAGTGGAGGGAGTTACCATGGAAACGGGACGGCAGCTCAGCTGACAAGTAGCACAAAAAAACCCCTCAGTCTCTCACTGTTGTTTTTACTGCTTTCAGGTAAGTTTAGTCCCTAAAATTACACAAATAATACATACAACTGTTCCTTACACTTTCTTACATGTAATTGACACGCTTCTGTTGAATATTTACTTTACAGAAATGGTTCAGTGCCATCGGGAAAAAGTCCGTTAGCATCACAACCGTGAGCTAACTATAGAGGCTAACTATAAGAGGTAAGCTAGCTGTAGATTTGAGCTCTTATTTATGAAAGTTTGGGATTTTAATGTAGATGAGTGATTTTTTATAGCTTTGTAAATATTTTGCTGGCAATTTGTTAATGGATGAATTGAAGCTATAATTTAACCTAAAAGTATGCACTGTACTGTTAATCCACTTACATGAACTAAAATGGGCTGAATCTATTCCAAACATGTTTTTATCTTTCATTTTAGACAAATATTGAGAAGAATCACCTCTGCTGTAGTTTATTTCTAATAAACCTGACATTGTGTATTACATATTGTTGGCTCTGTGACAGATTGTTTATGTTCTTATATTCTTCCATGCTGATGCAGCAGAGTTGGAGCGGACCTCTTGTCGAAGAACATCTCCAAGGCACTATGAACCATCTGACTAGTAAGTAAAACCTCAAACATTCAAAAGTTTATCAGATATTAAAACAAATATATCAAATAAATATCAAATATATTTTTTGAGTCCTGTATGTCTTACAAGGCCATCCTGTTTAACACTGCATTGAGGACACTGCAACCTACAGAGGGATACAAGATAATTCAAAACGAGGCACAGATGATAATAAAAAAGTGCTATGAAATGAAAATTAATAATGGTAAGACAGAACCGAGTACCGTGACTGTGCCTCACTTCAAAGTGAAACAGTCTGTAATGGTCATCTGCCATACCAGATGGACGGTGAAGGTGGGAATTAGAAGTAAGATTTTCTAAACTTTAAATGTAGTAAAGTGTTTGTTCAAGTAGACTTTGTTGCTTGTGGAAACCTCACACAAGCCTGAAAGGTGCTTAAAACTTAAAATCTTAATTGCACTCTTGAAAACTGTTCACCAAAGACTAAATTTCAGTCCGGCAGAATTTTCTGCACACTTCACCACCAAGATCAAAATGAGCATTGTGAATGTAAAAGCTTCACATTACATTTATAACAATCATTGTTAATATTTGAATTGTATTTCAGGGCTGTTCGTGAAGACAGACAATCAAGAGATGTTGTGACAACCTGGACAGAATTCAGCTCCAGATCCACCCTCCACACCAGACTTCTCACTCACAAGGATTGCTTTCTAATAGCATATTATTTGTTCTCTTCAGAGTTAGGTGCATGCAGATATTACTTGATTTTAGATATAATGAAACTTATATATACTGTATATATATTTTTTTTTCTTCCCCCAAAGCACCTAAAAGCCATTTCACACTTGCTCTACTCCAACAGGGTGAACGCACTGGCTAAACAAAACAAAATAAGCATTTTTTAAAAGAAAATAGTTTTTGTGGCAGTGTGAAGTGACCATAATGCTGTATGTTAGGTGTGAGATTCATTAAACTTGGTTTGCTATAATACATCTACTCAGAAGTGCATCAGTGTGAATCATAATTCCCCCCACATTTGCTGTATATCTATAAAGTGATATCTTTGTCAAAGTATTCTTTCATTGGTTAATTAACTCATTAAGACAGTCTCTTGCTCCCACCTACTTGGCATAACAATGTAACCTGTTTTACAGGTTACATAACCCAATGTAACCAAAAACAATTTTTTCCATGATTTCCAATTAATTATTGGAAGTGGTTTGGTTAAGGGCCTGATTAGCTGATGTATTACAATGCTTGATTCAGGTTCAATAGAGGAGCATGTGATTAGTTGAGAAATTGTGCATAGTTAATGATGGCTCTTAAATCTTTAAATACAGTGTGTTGAATGCCTACTAAGACTTGCATAGTGTTTTGACCCTGGATGCTTACAGAAGGATAATCTTTCATTTATGTGCCTGTTTTAGTATGGTTTCTGTTTTCAAAAATGATGTGAGACAAGTGTGGTGCTAATCAGCAAGAGGAGGTGCCAATAAAAGGTCCGTACACCATACTAATCAACCAATACAACTGTTTATTGTTTATACACAGCTGATATCAATAATAATGATAAGGATCATAGGTAAATGCATAAAAGAATAATGATAATCAAAAAATAAACACAAACTAGTGCATAAGAATGATTATTATCTTTTATCAATTTACTCATGATCATGAATGAATAATACACAAATTCGAGCATACACTAAAACTAAACCCCAAGCCAAGTAATAGAACAATATACAACCTCAGAACCGTGCCATTATCTTCACTCTTTAAAAGACTGGGGAGCCCGTTTCAGTCACAGTAGAAGACCAACACTTGTCCGAGAATGCCGGGCGACGCGCGCTTATCCCACGGCTGAGCTTCCACTGTTTCTGCAAGAAACCCCCTTTTTTTATACTTCAAAATTAGGTGCGTTTTAAGAACAACCCTCCAAGTGAGGGAGAAAGCAAACTGGCCAGGCTTGCTCCCCCTCGCAACTGGGTGCACTTCGTTTTAATTACAGAAAAAGATGAGTTATTATTTAACAATATCTCCGAGGTTTCATAATCAATGTGGCGTCAGAATTCTGCACCTAGTACTTCTCAAGCAACAACAGTATCCAACCTTATATTGAAGGTCAATGCAATAGACTCTCTGTACCTTCCCAAGAGACAGAGATGTTATTTTGTACCAATTACAACCTTGAAAGTATCCCTCCTAAAATTCCATTCCCACACTGTTCATCCATTGAGCACACATTAAAAAAAACAACCCATCCTTTACAGTGCCAGAAACATCATAAGCATTCATAATTTTGTAGGTTCATGCTGAACTGGTGTTGATAAATGTACTCTTTATATTAATAAGTCAATTTATATTGTCACTGTTTTTAAGTTACATTGTCTGGAGAGTTTTCCAGTGCCCAAATTTTGTTTGTATTCTGTTTATTTTGAAGGGGCAAATCATAATCTCGATAATGAAAAGAGTCACACGTGTGGAGATTTAATTTATTTGCATAAAGTTTGAGTAAACGGGAATATATTCTATGAAATATGTTTATGTTTATTTAATTGAATATTTTAATGTTTTAAAATATATTTGCATTTATAGAAATCTAATATTACATTTCTGTATATGTAAATATATGTTAACAAATATTAGAAATTAATATATGGACATATATTGCAAATTAATATATTTACATAGTCTGATATCTAAATGTATTTACATATAAAGGAGATAAATATATGTAAATATTTCTGATAAAAATATATTTACATATATTTAATATATGTGAAAAATATTAAAAAAGCGGCCAAAATAAAATATTTAAATATATTTTTAGTATATATTTCAAAATATATTTACATATATTGTATAAAATATATTTTCTTCTATTTGAATTTAAGATATTTAAATATATCAAAATATATTTATTAAAAATATATTTCAATCTATGTGATTTCTGTATGGGTTAGTTTATTACCTTTGTTACCACATTCAGTGTTGTGGAAAAGAACCAACATGACAGAAATTCACACATTTATAAACTGTAAGAAATAAAAAGCTACAATTTGAGACCAGAAATGCATCGCGTAACTGTAAGAGTAAATAATAATAATAATAATAATAATTAAGCAGCCGTTTGTAAGGAAGGTTGTAAATTAACTAATTTCTCTATTCAATGCCGTCACGTCACGTGACAAAAGAATGAACAATTCGAAAGACTCGGGAGCTGAACTAATCAATTCTCTTTCCGGCTCTGACTGCATAGGTTTAGCTTATGAGGCTGTCACGTGATGAACGAACGACTCAAACCCGAAGGCTGCATCCGAAAACTTAAAAATGCTGCCTTCGGAGGCAGCATTCCAAGGCAGGAAGGCATCAAGGCACGTCCGAATCCAAAGTTGGCTTCACTTCCTGTCATGAGATGCCTTCATCTGATCGATTTTTGAAGGCATAGATGTATGTCGCTGCCTTTGATATCCCCAATCCTGTGCGTTCCGTTCCGTGGCGGTTGAGCTAAAAAATAAAGATGGCGACTGAAAGTTGCGTTTGGTGGTTAGTTTGTGTGTAAATGTATATTTCTGATTAACTTTTTGCACTTTTGATGTTATTTCTAGCGAGAAATTTGTATTATGGTAATTAAATATTTGTTTAGTTATCACTAAAACTTCGTTCTATTTTGTTGTAGATCATTAAACTATTCGCTGCCTAAAGCCTGTCAAAATCGGTTGGTAAAGTGCTCCGTGCAAAAACGCTGCCTGCAAACTCATTGCCTCATAAGGCAACGAGGCAGCAAGTCAGCTGCCTAAGTTTTCAGATGCAGCCGAAGACTCGAGAGATGAACTAATCAATTCTCTTTCCGGCTCTGACTGCATTGGTTAAGTTTATGGGGTTGTAACGTGATGAACGAACGACTCAAACCCAAAGACTTGTCAGATAAGAGGTGAGGTGAGCTAATCATAGACTAAAGACCCAGGTAAACAATTAATACATTTTTTTTGTGTCTTATACAATTATAGTTTTGTATTGTTTGTAGATCAACGTTTGCATAAGTAGTAGATGTGTTAGGGAAGTAGCACGTAACATTTTAATTATATTTTGCTAAAATGAACGAAATGACTCGAAAAAAGATTCATTCATTTTGCTGAACGAGACTCAAAGGTCCGAGTCAGTAAAATGATCCGAACTTCCCATCACTAGCTCCCACTGAATACCAACAGAGTGCGACACGACTCCCTCTCATGACGTAATATGACGCGATGTTGAAAAAAAAGCGCTTTTTGAGAACAGTCAAGGAAAGCGTCACATTTATTCTAAATTTGTGCCCTTGCATCTTGTTAAACATTTTCAAATCCTGCATTAACAGTTCATATGACATTTTCATACAAGGTTATATATTCATTTGAAAAAAAAAATTTAACCTGCAATATGTACTTTAAGCTTTATGTTCTACAAGCGCTCTATCACTGTGCTTGCGGGTCTACATGATTGCTGCTATTCTACCATCATGAGGAGAAGCCATCTAGTTACTATTGAGAAGCAGCATCATGGTAACACATACACACTTACATTGTTGGCCATGAAAGTTGTTCACAGTTTCTTGTGTTACTGTTACAATTGTTATGTGCAATTGTAGAAGATCAATGACTGCATAATAGATTGAACAATGAAGGATTTTTGTTTCATACAGTTACTGTTTCAGAAAATTTTATGAAAGTTTATACTGGCTCACAGTTCATCATTTATCTCCAGTTTGTCTTGTTGTCACACATCAGTGATTAGACAAAATAACATTTCAATTTCAAATTACGGTCATCATGGTATCTGTTCCATATAGTCTAAACAAAACATTATCATTTTTTTCAGATAAATTACCAACCTTTCTTATTTCAGAATGTTTTCATGATTGGCACTCATGAACAATGAATAAGTACTCACATACCAATGTCATCACAAAAAACAAACAAAAACCTTTGCTTAAGGACAGTCTGAGATTCTAGAACATTTTTGGGGCACCTGACACGCCTGCAATTTTCTTTGTTTTTTAAGACTTATTCTAGCAGTCAGCATCAAGTGCCATATAAACAGGAGAAGTTGAAGTTTCAGTCTAGCTAATTTAAAGTCCCAATTTTCCTTTTGTTTTCTCTAAAAATGAATGAATTTCCAGAATTTTAAGAAAAACGCAAGCAACTGTGTACTCAAACAGAAAATCCTGAAGTTTGGATTTTTTTTTAGAAAGTTGTATCTGGGTGTTTTACACTTCTTCTACATAACATTCCCCAAGCAAGTTACAATATTGTTATAAGCGCTTTTCAGTATAAAAACATGTCTATATAGTTTACTAACAATATAGATGTCAATATCTATATAAAAAACGAGTAAAGAAAATGGAATCAGTGTTATATAATAACAAAACAGTAAAAAAGTGATTTTTTTTTTCAGAGAAATATATTTTCAATCTATGAACAACAGCAAACACAAACCGTGCAGCTAATAGTGAAAACAATTGCACAAATTCTTCTGCAACAAAAATACAAACAGTGAAAATGATTCACAAACTACACACAAAATGAGTGAGAAACATACAGAGTGCAACAGAAAAAAATAGTGAAAATGATCTTTATGAGCTATATAATTATTGTTTACATAATATAAATGGATCGATCCGCTGGCTGTAACGTTACTCTGCCTCGGAATCGATTTTACCGGGACATCGCCTAGCGACGCGAAGACATGAATTCTAGTGCTTTATCCAATATGTACAGCTGTTTCATCATTGTTCTTAGTTTACGTCAAAGTACTCAGTTGTGTGTTTTTCTAGGCTTTTTCAGAGAGATCTCTCATGCAAATGTGTTATTTTGTGTTTGTTTTCATGCACACACAACAGACTTTAATTTCACTTTGCATTTGTTCAAATTTCCATTGAAACACTGTAAATGGTGGTTCAAAAGACCAAAACCTATGTTTATTGGTTGAATATGTGACAGTTTGAACCCATCTGGGCACGGGGGGGGGGGGGACTAAGCGTCAACAATCGTTCCTGTTTGGCTCAGAGGGACGAAATGCATTGGTTTCTTCACGAATCATTAGGCGCGTTCAACTTGAAGCGGCGCAGCACAGAATGGTCACTGTATGACATAAAAGTACCGCGAGAGCGATAAGAAAGCAGTCGGATCCCAAAGCCACTAGAAGGCAAGCCTGCAAAAGCTGAAAAAGCCTAACGCTTCCGGTCTGGCAGTACGTGGGAAAGGAGACCAGAGACCAGAGGTTTTTTTTTTTTTTTTTTGAATGTATGTCAATGGAAGAGAGGCTTCACTACGCAGAATGAACAGCTTTTTAGAGGAAACGGCTTATAATTTAATGAATCGACAGCCTATCTGCTAATTTTCAACATGTTTTACATTAAACAATACTTTTGAACTTTGAACTATTGATTGAAATATTTTTAGGGTTTACCACGAAGAAAGCCGTTTTATAAGAGGAGTCACTGACTTTTTTGCGACAGGTGGGATTCAGCTTATGGCACTTCTTTTTCATTCCTGTAATATCCGTAAACAGCGATTGAGGCTGTATCCGAAATCGCCCCAGCTATACCCTCAAATAGTGCACTATTTGAGGGGACAGCCATTTTAAGTGGTGTTCGAAACCATAGTGGATGTTCTCGAGTGCACTCATTCAATCCC
>JAFVLL020023870.1:0-36842 GCA_021397915.2 Tor tambroides
TGGTATTTGGTATTTGTACAACTGTGGTTATACAAATGGTAAACAATACACCAAAAACATGGTTACTTCACATTTACTATAATAAAACCATTGTTAATTTTCATAAGGGTTGTTGGGGTCCCCTTAAAACATTTCCGTTGTGTTGTGAGTATTTGCAGCACGTTTCTGTATTTTGAGTATTTGCAGCGCGTGCTGACAAACTGATGAAGATGTTTTCTTAATTTGCTGGTGCTTTTTCTATTTGCATGTGTTTTCTTAAGTTGCAGCGCGTTGAGCTCTCTCGGCCACCGTACTTTTGGCATTTTATTTATAGAATAAGACAAAAGAGAAGAGGAAACATTTTGGGGAATCAGAAATTGTCTGATTATCTAACGACTAAGGCCACAGAAACAGCAGGTCGACTAGCTTATTTGAGTCATTAAGCTCATTTTCTTATTTAGAAACTGCATTCTTATTAACCACACTGCAAATGTCATCTGCTTTTTCTGCTTGCACATGAACTACTATTTATTTCTCTATTCATGGCTCCTGCAGAAATGTGCTTATTTTTGGAACTCTTGCTCATGCTCGACCGAACTGGGGAGGGACAAAAGCTCCATTGAGTCATATGGTTCAAACAAGGAGCCAGATACAAAATCTCCAGTGGTTTACTGAAGGCTTCTGTCACTGTACAGGATCCCAAAAGTCATTTGTTGAAGACCTCACAGATGCATGAATAGAGATGCATGTTTCAATAGAGCAGCTGCATCAATTGACATATTAATGATTTCATTGCACGACCACAGCGCATTCAGCTATGAAAAGAAATAGTGCATATATGGAAGTGTATAAAAAGTAGGGAATTTAAAGTCAGCAGCATTCTTCTCTGTCTTGGCAATATGAATGATCACATTGTGACATTTACTAAGCCTCGATGGTTGGCGTGCCTTATATTCAACATGACAAGTTGCTTGCCGTTGAGCAATGGAAATAAAAATAGCCACAACAAAACTGCATAAATAATACAACCCATTTATGTCAAATCTATTTTTTTTCCACAGAAACAACCTTCAATAAAGACTTTATTGATTTGCATCACATTCTGACATGACAAGAGTCATACAAAACATCTCCCTACAGCATCGTCGAACCCACAAACACGGTCAGTATTCCCTGCTGTCTCTGTTTTACTGTGCATTTAAATCTGCACCACATCCTCCCTCACATGGCAGAGATGCTCAATGGTTCTCCTTACAAACACTGTCAGTGGAAAATGTGATCTTGTTTTAGGAAACAAAGTTTTGAGCTTAGTGGTATGGCTTGGTTTTGGGACTAGTTTACTTGGATATCTCATTGGTTGGTTGGAGCACAAATTCTCATTTAACTGAGTTGTTAGTTATGTTTATGTATGTTTATGCATCAACTGGAGTATATAATCATTCCCTACTAAGTAGTTAGTAACAGTAAGGTCTTATGTAATTGTATGGAATAGCTTAGCCAAGGATAGGGTATCTATGCAAACAGCATTTACTGGATATGCAATTTTTGTTTTGCATGTCATTTCATCATTATACTATATGTGACCCTGGACCACAAAAGCAGTCTTAAGTCGCTGGGGTATATTTGTAGCAATAGCCAAAAATACATTGCTTGGGTCAAAATGATCCATTTTTCTTTTATGCCAAAAATCATTAGGATATTAAGTAAAGATCATGTTCCATGAAGATATTTTGTAAATTTCCTACTGTAAATATATTAAAACTTAATTTTTGATTAGTAATATGCTTTGCTAAGAACTTCATTTGGACAATTTTAAAGGCCATTTTCTCAGTATTTAGATTTTTTTGCACCCTCAGATTCCAGATATTCAAATAGTTGTATCTCAGCCAAATATTGTCCTATCCTAACAAACCATACATCAATGGAAAGGTTATTTATTCAGCTTTCAGATGATGTATAAATCTCAATTTTGAAAAATTGACACTTATGACTGGTTTTGTGGTCCAGGGTCACATATGTCTGTTCATCCCCATTTTCAAGCAATCCTCATTTTAAAGTTAACATGTCATCAAAATTGATCATATTTACTTTATTGATGCAAGTCTTGGTATCTATCATATGCTGCAAAGAATTATTCCAAAAAAAAAAAAAAAATGGTTTCAGCAGAAGTCATGGATCTCTCTTTCTTTTCAACCCATCTGCTTGACTCTATTCTTATTTGTAACTCTCAGATTTCTAATCAAATCAGTTCCTGAGAGATAAAATATCTTTCACTCACCAAATTACAGCAATAATAGAGTTTCACATTGACTTAAAAATGTTTCTACACCTCCTAAATTGAAGACCCCATGAAATGGCTTGACAAGCACCATGGTCTTTCATGTGTTGATTTATTATTGAAATAGGAGGTTTGACTGTGGCAGTATTTAAGCAAAATGTGGCTTCTTGCACATTTTATGACACTTTAAATGTGAAATGTCCAGTGAGTGACGCATGTTCAGTTTTATCTGAAACAGAATTTGGCAACATTATGTTGGTTGTTATATATATCGCAGAAGTTCAGAAATGAAACGTCCAGTGACTGGTGCTAAAAGGTTAATGCTCTATTGCATTTGAAAACAATGTAGCACCTACACTAAACTCAGCGTAAACCTAACCAATAGTACTAACAAAAGCAAGCATGAGATAAAAACACATTTGCTTAGGCAATCATGTCATTTTATCTTGCTTCTACAAGTCTTTGAGCTCTTTTATCGGGACTCGTGACACTCGTGTTTCATAGGACTCGTACAGGAGCGCTTCACATCACAATTGTAGTACTGTACCGGGTACCCTACCAAGCAAGTTTACTTCATTAGTAAAGCCATACATATGGAGCTGGTTATGTTATGCAAGCATAAAAATGTGTTAGTTTACAAATCATGCACTATAGTAATAGCATTTTGGTCATAACATAGTATTGCACGAGAAACCACACAAGTTTTTAATGATCTGCATCTGCACATAATTATAATTTGTGTGAAAAGTAAATAAAAGTTGTTGGTGTTTTCCTACCACTACTGTTCATTTCAACTGGAAACAGCAGTAGATTGTATGTATAGGTAGGCCGACATATTTTACAAAAATGTAGGTCAAAGCACGTTTTTCCAGTGAGCATAATATTACATATACATATTATGTTGGATTTGCTACTTGCTATTGCTCGTTGTTGGTCGATTTGACGAATATTTGTATACAAGAGTAGTTTTGGAGGAACGAGAGAAACTGCATGTTTCAAATGTTTGCTAAAAGGGAATTTTGCAGATGTTTGGGAGTGCACTCACATGTAGCAGGTCTCAAAGTTAACACACATGGACTTAAAGCCACAAATATTCAATTTTGATTTGGTGATGTCTTTAAGTAGGCCAGGCGACGCCCTCCCACAGCGAGCTCTGGCGGCCCTTTTTGGGAAACTCTGATCTGGTAGTTGAGACCCTGACCCTGTTTTTCCTCTTTTTCTTGCTGCTTTGCTGCAAAGCCCTTAATACATATGGACTTATTTTGTCTTGGATCCAGAGAGCGACAGCCTCTCCATCCTCTGTGCTCCTTACGGGTCTGTCTGTCTGTACAGTAAGTTAGTAAAGGAAAACTGCACTATGCAGCCAGTGTCAATAGCGTCTGGCGGTCGCTACGCCAGTGTTAACTTTGTTGTCAACTCGGCTCTGACCGCCAAAAGACAGATATATAACGCATAAATATTAGATCACATTTCCACTTGTTTTTAATGGAAAATCTAACACAACATTGAAGGAGTTTCTCGACATCTGTTGCTTATGCACTGAATATTTTGTCAGATGTTTCGAACCTTGAGACAATTTAAGAGTCTAGATGAGAGAAACTCTCAACAAACAGTCACTCACAACCAGGGTAAGAAATTAGCTTTTCCATATTCCATTATTGCCTTTTTATGCATTATAAAATCAAGATTTTACACTGGTTGTGTTAATAGCACGAAAAACAAAGCATTTTTCAAATTGGCATAAAATTATATGCAGTACACGAGCAAAGAATGTTCCCCGTCACTGAAACGTTCAATAACATTGGTAATATGTACCAATGACATAACTCAACATTAGTTATAATGCTCAATAGTGCATAAAAAGAAATCTTTGCAGCGTGAGCAGATCTAAATATTATGCCTAAATCGACACGTTTTATTCATGTTACTTTAACACTGACAGTAGTAGCTGATTAGGTTAATTTGATTATGCAGGGTTATTATTTTTGGCCCAAGTCCCCATTAATTTCCGACCCTGTTCACAACAGCCTATAGACAAACCTCAGAGCTGCATGGAGGTTATTTAAATACCTTTTTAAAAAAAATAAATTTAGAGCTTTTTCTACACCTCCAAAATTGAAGATCCCATGAAATGGCTTGACAAGCACCATGGTCTTTCATATGTTAGTGTATTATTGAAATAGGAAGTTTGAATGGCACATATGAAGGAATCTTTCTTTACCCGTTGCTTTTACTTCACAGCCATGAACTATAATTCACTCAGCCCAGGCTCATTGGACAAACGCGCCTGTGCAAATGAACATGAATTTGGCAACTTTACGATAAAACAACACAAAACCCAACCCTAAACCTAACCAATAGTGTGAGCAAAAGTAATCGTGATATAAAAATGAAGCAATCATGTTATTTCATCTTGCTTCTACAAGTCTTTGAGCTCTTTTATCGTAATAAACGAGTGCTTCATATCACAAGTGCAATGTAACCGGGTGCGCTACCGAGCAAGTTTACTACATCAGAAAAGTCAAACATATGGAGCCGACTGTGATGCAAACGTCAAAATGTATTAGTTTACAAATCATGCACTATGGTAAAAGCATTTTGAGGACAAAACAGTGTTGTGGAGGGAACCACACAAATCTTAAAAGCTTATTCATAATCAAAGTGAACACGAATAAAAGTTGTTGGTGTTTTACTGCAATTAGTGTTCATTTCAGCTAAAAACACATTTTTCCAATGAGCCTATCTTGAGTTTGAGTGGCATTTTTGTTTATTTTGGTAGCATTTTTGCTCCAATCCCCCATAAATTTCCCACCCTGCTCACAACAGCATATGAACAAACCTTGGAGCTGCGTGGAGCCTGAGCTGTTGGTGGAAGCTTTCCATCGTTCCTGATGCTTCTTGAACTCTTGGACCCTGCAGCTGTAAAGACCCCTGTCCTGTTCACTGATGTTCATGATGAGGAGGTTGTATATCTTGCCCTGTTTCACCACTGTCAGTTTCATTTTGGGCTTGCTGAAGCTCTTGGTGTAGTTTCCGTAGAACTTGGCTCTCCGCATGTTCACACGCGCCACCAGCAGCTCCTCTCCTCCCGACTCCGGCTGAAACATCCAGCGCACCACAGGCAGACTCCCTGACCGCCGCCGCTGGGTCACCTGACAGGACAAGGTGATGTTTTCCCCCACAGCCACCACAGTGAACGGAGATGGAGTGACGGTGACGTTGATAGCTGAGCACACATCTGGAATCAGACAATACAAAGCAAATAAATATCTTATTCACAGAGCGATGCACCGCAATAATTTACCCCAAAATGAAAATATGCTAATAATTTACTCACCCTCAGGCCATCCAAGATGTAGTCCAAACAGCTAATAAAAACATCACAATAATCCACAAGTAATCCACACCACTCCAGTCCATCAGTTAACATCTGGAGAAGACTAAAGCTTTGTGTTTGTAAGAAACAAATCCATAAAGATGTTTTTAACCGTTGCTTCCAGTCCATAATCCACAATAACATCCTCCAGTAAAAAAGTGTTCTGGTCTGAATCAGGAGAGAAATCTGCACAGATCAAGCACCGTTTACAAGCCAAAACAGCTCTAAAAAATATATATATGGGTGGATTTTGATGTGAGAGACAACAGCAGATGGACTTCTTCACTGAAGGAAGCATTATGGACTTATGGATATTTTGGCCAGAGGTGAAGGTTTCAATTTAAACGTCTTAATGCTGGATTTGTTTCAGCTTTTGTCTTCTCCAGATGTTAACTGATGGACTGGAGTGGTGTGGATTATTGTGATGTTTTTATCAGCTGTTTGGACTCTCATTCTGACGGCACCCATTCACTGCAGAGCATCCATTGCTGAGACACTGATGCAGAGACACATTTCTACAAACCTGATGAAGAAACAAACTCATCTACATCTTGGATGGCCTGAAGGTGAGTACATTTTCAGCAAATTTTCATTTTTGGGTGAATTATTACTTTAATAAAGCCACAATATTTAAGAAAAATGAATTCTAACTGGATAAAAAAAATATTAAACACAAGTAATTTCTTATTTAATGTCCCAGTTGTGTAAGCCAGCAATTTGTCTGCAGACTTTAAAGAGAATAAAGCAATACACGCGGGGGAAATTAAAAGTAAGAGTCTTTCCAGACCCTCTTGCTGCCGTTTAATGAGCCTTTTTGACAGGCCATCTGGAGAACATTATATGGGTGGATCTCAAACAGACGTCCCCACAAACTGTCCGGCTCTGTATTACATTAAAATGGTATAGACATATAGACATCTTGAGCAGCATATCAGCATATTAGAATGATTTCTGAAGGATCATGTGACACTTAAGACTGGAGCAATGATGCTGAAAATTCATAATTTTACAATATATTCACATACAAAATGGTTATTTTAAATTATAATAATATTTCACAATATTCCTGTTTATACTGTATACATTTTTGATCAAATAAATGCAGCCTTGGTGAGCAAAACAGAACCTTTTTTCAAAAGCATTAAAATAATCTTAATTATTCCAAACTTTTGATACATCATTTTAATACAGTCAAGCATAATATTATTACATTATTTATACCTAATACTGCATATGTTCTATATAAACTAAGATGTTTTTGACATAAAAAATACCTACATTTTATAAAATGTTATATAAACATGAATATTACATAAAAGCAGAATATATATATATATATATATATATATATATATATATATATATATAGTATTATATATATATATATATAGTATAATATATATATATAGTATTAATTTGAATGTGTAATTATGAAATCAAGCGTATAGTGATGAATATGAATATGTTAATTTAAATATGTAGTAATAAATCGTGAATATAAAGTTATAAATTCTGTAGATGCAAAATCTAAATCCACAAAATCTGCCACAATCACAATTTTCCGTTGGCTGTAAAGCATTATTTAAAGGAAGAAAACAAACTGGTGTGTCATTTCTATCTGTGAGGATGTTGTGCTATTTATAAACTCAAAGTGACCACATGTATATATATACACACACACACATAAGATTTAAGTTACATATACTAACGAAGGAGGAGTCAGAAACCACAACATACACGCAGCCAGAGAAAAAAAAAGTGAATCACCAGGAAAAAACTGAAAAGACAACTGAAAGAGAAATTTCATACTGCTTGCACTTATATCGAGACATTGTGCGTATGTCAGCTTGAGCTTTATAACTTGAGCTTTATCTTTAAACTCTCAGAATCAACAGATAAAAAAAAAAAAAAAAAAAAAATGCATGCATTAAAAAAAGTCACTGACATGCTGAGATTTCCTAGCTTTAATGAACAACATCCCAGCTGATGTTAACTTCAGACAGACTGCACTTACTTCCAAAGAGGAGGTTAGTCAGGAGAGCTGTTAGCACTGCAGAGATCTTCATTCTCCAGGCTGATGGGCTCCATGCAACTCCAGTTCAACCTCTTCACAAAAAGTGAAGTCCTCCACACATTTTTTCTGTCCTTCTCCTCTGTGTAACCCGAGACAGGACACGCTCTGTATTTACTTAGTCTACACCCTCTCTCCTCCTCCTTTGTATAGAGGACTACACTCTACACACAATGAAGCAGATGTCACTTCCTGTTCAGAGAGCTAAAATGTTGTTTTTGTCCAGTCCAGTTGGAGTATACTGGCACTAAACCTGGTTTATAACTGATATTCTCCAACATTTTAGATTTCTGAACAGGAAATTACATCTGCCTCTTTTTTTTTTTTTTTTTTTTTTTGGTAAAGAAATTATAGAAATTAATACTTTTATTTTGCAAATATGCTTTAAATTGATCTAAAGTGGTGATAAAGACATTTATAATGTTACAAAAGATTTCTATTTCAGATAAATGCTGTTCTTCTGAACTTTCTATTCATCAAAGACCCCTGAAAAAGATCTACTCAGCTGTTTTCAACATATTATTATTATTATTATTATTAATAATAATAATAAAATAAATAAATGTTTCTTGAACATCAGATCAGAATATTAGAATGATTTCTGAAGGATCATGTGACTGGAGTAATGATGTTAAAATCAGCTTTGAAATCACAGGAATAAATTACATTTTAAAATATATTCAAATAGAAAACAGTTATTTTAAATAGTAAAAATATTTCACAATTTTACTGTTTTTGCTGTATTTTGGATCAAATAAATGCAGGCTTGGTGAGCAAAAGAGATTAAAAAAAACCATTAAAAATCTTACTGTTCAAAAACTTTTGACTGGTAGTGTCAAACTTTTGACACACATACACACACACACACACACACACACACACACACACACAAACAGTCTGGTTTACTATCCTTGTGGGGACTCTCATAGGTGTAATGATTTTTCTGCTGTACAGACTGTATTTTCTATTGCCCTACACCAACCCTACACCTAAACCTACCCCTTACAGGAAACTTACTGCATTTTTACATTTGCAAAAAACTTCATTCTGTGTGATTTATAAGCTTGTTTACCCGTGGAGACCTCAAGTTAGGTCCCCACTGTGACACGAGTCCCCATGAGTCTGTGTGTATTCAGATTTAAGTCCCCACCGGGATATAAAAACAAGTACACACACACACACACACACAGAGAGAGATAGATAGACATATTTGCCTCATCAAAAAAGTTTGGAAATGCTTTGCTCAGAAATTCTTAGATATCAGAGATTGGTATTGTTTATGTGGTCTGTTAACAGGTTCAGTCAGTGGGTTGTAGTTGATCTGCAGGGCCCAGCAGAATAAATGTATTTGTTTACAGTATCATTCTGGTTCTGGAGACTGATGGATGGCTGTTTTTCAGCTGATAGTGGAAACAGATGTGGAACAGCAGGAAAGAACTGACTGCCCTCCTCTGGATCAAGTGTGGCATTGCATGATACAGATACAGAAGGGTTAAAAGCTTGAGAACATTGAAAACCTGAGAGATTCAAAATGAAAATGAAAATAAACACAGTCAATCGAAAAAAAAAAAATGTTGGGATAGATAGATAGATAGACAGATAGATAGATAGATAGATAAAACTCATTATTCAAATGCACTATTCTACTTTTGTAAAACATTTAGTGCAGGACTGTGATTTTTTCATTTTAGAAAGATAAAGCAAATGCAAGACTCAGATAGCTCTCAAGAATAACATTTATAGTGAAAAAATACATTTATGTGTGTTTCTCATACTGTTGATAAAGCGAGAGAGACGCATTTTAATAAAGATAAATGACTCTAAATGTACTCAAAGCTGTTCATTTTTTATTTACTTAATTACAAATAAACAGTCATGTTTGATCACACGTAGAAATATATATGTAATTGTCACAGACGAACAACAGATGAATAAAAGAAGTAAAACCTGGCTTAAATCTTTTGTGCTCTTGATACAAACTCTTTCTCTGTTATAGTTACTGTAAATATATTTTACTCACATTATGGCTCAAAAAGCATAAAAAGGCCTTGAGACGGTGCAGAAATGGCACTGATCTGCTTAATTTACAGTCATTTGTTTTACAGGCCGCTATTTAATAAATAAAACTGTATAAAATAGTCATAAAATGATGTAAAAGTTTGTATTAAATGATCCTCAGAAGACATTTCATTCCCTCCTGCTCTCCACATCAGTGATCCCTTAAAATAAAGGTCATCATTTTATGAGATTCACTTTCAGACCAAACTTTTCTAATTATATCATAGGGATGTGAAAGTGCAATTTACGTATAAAAATATTCTTACCGTGCAGATGCTCTTCTTAGTGAGGTATCTTTAGAAATAATAAAGCATTAAAAAATGATTGAAGCTATGATGGTTAAAGTTTTAATCAGATTTATAGGAAAAGGCTTGCCTGATCTCTCCTGTTCAGTGTCAAGCACCTGCTTTCTGATGATGTAGAGTTTGACTAGCAGAAAGCAGATGGAAAGGAAAAGGCCGATTCCTGCTCCTATGACAGCATATTTGATTTCTGAGATTCAGGAAAGAAACATGATGTGAATAGGACGGTTATCAGCTCTGAATGGGTTTTGTAGGGTTGTTTGTACCTGGTTCATCACTGGAAGAGTCTTGTGCCTTTACCTGCGCCACCAGCAAACAATCTGGAAGATATCAGTCAGATATCCTTATTCAAAACTCATCAGATTATTATATAATGTTGGCTTGAAGTAATATTAATAGTAATACTTGGAAAGCATTTATTAATCGTAATGTTAATTTCAACATTTACTAATATACTACATTTAAAAAAGTTATAAAAGTTGTATCTCTTAATATTATTTAATGGACTTGAGCTTACATGAACTAACAATAGCTGTTGACATCCACCTAAAGTTTTTTTTTTTTTTTTGGCGAATTTTGGGATATTGCATTAAAAAAAAAAAAAAAAAAAAAAAAAAAAAAGCTGGATGGAAAAGCCAAGATATGCATAAATTCTAAACATCTGAATTCGAAAAAATAAATCATAAAAAATAAATAAAATAAAATATGTATATATTTTTTTATTTTTAAGATTATTATAATTTCTGTAAAGTTTCCATTGCATAAACTACGATAGAAAAACATTGACCAAATAAAATTCCTCGATGAACTTCAAAAAAGTCATGTGACTTACGTTCCCAAACATTGTCCGCCTCCAAACGCGTGATAACATGACAGTGTTTGTTATTGTGTTTCATCTGTGCAAATCATTTATTATGTAGGGAAAAAAAGAGCTGTGAGCCTCCCCATCATTATTATTAATATTTTGCGCCAGTTTCTTTGAAAGTGCATGGTGATTTTATTCTCTTGAACAAATGGAATAGAAACAGTGCATAATTTGCAGATGTTTTATGCAATATTCTAATTTTGAAGGTAAATTGGCAACTTTGGATGGAACATAGCTACTGAACAGTTTTATTAACTAATGTTAAAGATAAATAAATTCTGTAACAAATATGTTGCTCAGTTTTGCTCATAGTATGGGGCTTCATTGTAAAGCATTGCTATGTTTTTTGTCATGTTTTATACACATACATCCTCAAAACTTTACTGTCTGTTATACTTTAGTTTGTTTTTAGCCTCTTTTGTCATTTAGGCCTGCTTTTAGCTTCATAACGTGTCTTTATTAGACTTACAGTCGAGACCTGAACGAGAGGAAGTGAGATTATATCTGTGATCACTTCCTTCTGTTAACATATTACAGTACTGACACCTGAAAACTCTTCAAAAAAACAATATTACATATTTCTACTGTTTATCAGATTTGTTTGTCCACACATTCATCTGTAACCCATACGTACACACATTAAACTCACACACTTGATACAAGAATATGCGTTGACCTAATTTATCCATTAAAAGTAATCAATTAATTTCATATTCTTGGTCAAAATGTGCTTCTGTGTCTAACACACTCTTGCATTCAACACACTTTATCAAAAAATGTTCATTATCATTCAATCTTCGATTCTATTTTCTAAAATAATCATTTTATATTTGATGATGCCACAGCTTCAGATAGCAATAAAACTATAATTTTAGCATCCCAGCTTCCATAAACAATGAAAATGACTTACCAATGGTGAAGATAAAGCAGAAGGCTGAGCAGTATCTTGCATGTTCAGTCATTCTTAAGTCTTTTCATGTCTGTCTGTAACATTGAATGTTTTGTGCAAACGTGCTGGTGTGCTGTTTTCGAAAATTAAACCATTTCCTGAACACTCACCAAATGATTTCAAGATAAGATGAGCTGATGATAATGTGTGCAGCTCTTCAGTGTCATTCCCATTAGGAGATAATTGTTGCTAAAAGGCAGCATGCCAGTGAATTTTAAACCGCAATGCAAGATTTGCCTATTCTGAAGACCCTTAAGCATCACTTTGTGTTAGTTATTAGGTTCAATCGGGGTCAAAACGCTCCAGCAGTCAGTGTTTTGAGACTGACGTGCATTGCATGCATCTGAGATCTATTGCACCAATTTGTTTTGACACTAGAGCTCAGTAACTTGGTTATGTGATATCAGAACGTTTGTGTTATTGCATGCACGACCAGACCACCGAATCACCCAGATTTGACCGCAACACACGTTTGGGGTCTGCAAGATTTAGAAATTTAGGCAGCATTAAATAGCTCAAACGTGACATTTATAATGTAACAAAAGATTTCTGTTTCAAATAAACGCTGTTCTTTTGAACTTTCTATTCATCTGTGAATCCTGAAAAATAAAATTTATGACGGTTTCCACAAAAATATTGTGCAGCACAACTGTTTTCAACATTGATAATAATCAGAAATGTTTCTTGAGCAGCAAATCAGCATATTAGAATGATTTCTGAAGATCATGTGACTCTGAAGACTGGAGTAATGATGCTGAAAATTCAGCTTTGATCACAGAAATACATTTTACAATATATTCACATACACTCTTAAAAATAAAGGTGCTTAAAAGGTCACAGCAATGCCATAGAAGAACCATTTTTGGTTCCACAAAGAACCATCTCTTTCTGACCTTTTTATAATCTTTCAGATGTTAAAGGCTCTTGATGGAACCATTTAGACAAAAAAGGTTCTTCTATGGCATCATGAAGCGCCTTTATTTTTTAAGAGTGTAGAAAACACTTATTTTGAGTTGCACTAATATTTCACAATACTTTATGTATTTTTAATTAAATAAATGCAGTCTTGGTGAGCAGAGGAGACTTCTTTCAAAACATAAAACCTTTGAACAGTATTGCAAGTTTAACTTCTATAATTCACCCAACAATTCAAATTGTCATCATTAGCCTCGTGTAGTTATCTAGGACAAGCTATATGAGAATATTTGTGCAAATGCATGCATGACAAGACCCACATCTGACCACAAACACGGCTGCTCAAAATGTCACCGCAGAGATCAAAGAGTTGTTATCATGTTGCTCTATCTGAGAATAAAGAATCAGCACAGGTTTGAATAGTTTCTAAATGAATATTCTGGAGTAAATGACAGGCTTCCTTCAGCAGGTTCTTGTTACGCAGTCAAAGGTCACAAACAACGGGGTTTTGCTGGAAGGAATGCAGACTCGCTGTATTAGGTGGTCAGCGGTGCATGTCCGCTTTGGACAGACGCTAACAGGTTTGCATAACAAACACGGAGCATTAATGGAGCATTGAGAAACACGCCACCTGGCCTAACAGCTTTCCTTTGATTTTGTTTTAATAAACTGCCAGCAGAAATTAGCCATAACAACTTCAAATGGACAGAGGTGTCAGATTCTCTGAGCTTTGTGTGGTTCATATTCATACAGAGAAACATTACTCATTTATCTTAAACCTTAAACAGGTTCTAGTTTTCAAAGCATTAATCTTTTGACCATCTAATGGGTCTTAGCACTGGTATTAGCGATGCTTTTTTACATAACTGCTATTCATATCACTTCTGAACTCTGAGCTTTATAAGCTGATGTTTTTATATATACTGTAATATATATAGCTGGACATTCTGGGAGGTTCATACAACATGCCTTGCTATGTTTAATACCATTTAAGATTTAAATTAGCAACATTTCTTGTCAAGTTCTTCCTTGTCATTGCAACAAAGTTACATCTTAATACTTAACATAACTTAATACTTAAAGCTTAAAATAACGCAAACGGTCTGCTTGATTAGCATGTTTTGCCATGTTTAGATTTTAACAGGATTATTCATTTAAGAGGATAAAACAGCCATTGAAGATGTGCTAACAGTGTAAAAAATGTAAATCAAAGTAATCAAATAAAATTAAGATGATTGGATTATGTTTTACGATAAATCACAAATTCTTTCTACTTTGAAAATGCATGTTTAATTCGATGTGCTACTTGCCCTTTCTTTGTGAAATATACTATTGATTTCTGAGTGAAAATTATTTCATTTTAATATTTATATTTATAGTATATTTACATTTATAGTATATTTACATAGATGTTAATTGAATATATACTGCATGGAAATACAAAATAATTATTACAATCAGGATTCTGAACATATTTACCCCAAATTTTGGTAAAAAGTTCAAATAAAATAAAATAAAAAATAAAATAAAATAAGCTCATATTTTTATATATTTAAAATTTTGTTTAACCTCCTATGAATGCCAATCAACATTTTCAAATATTTATTTGTCTATTTACATAACTATTTATTTAATGCTTACTGTGTAAAAATAAACAACACAAACAAACAACAAAAAATAAAAAATAACACAAATTTTAACTGTATTTACACCCCCCAAATGCTGGTAAAAGTTTGCAAAACTCATAGAAGAGAACTATAATAATAATAATAATAATAATAATAATAATATATATATATATATATATATATATATATATATATATATATATGCTCATATTTTTATATTTTCAAAATTTATTTTGACCTCCTAAGGATTACAGTCAACATTTTCTGAAAGTTAAACACCTTCTTTTACAGACCAAATAAAAACAAGAGATATTTTTAAGATTTTCAGGTCATATTTTGCATTCTGTGTCTGAAAGAGCAATGCTGAGCCTTTCATTAAAGCTCCAACTTGCCACTTCTTGTCTTGTCAAACACTTGTGAATTTCCATAAATACTCACAGCCTGTTGTCGGTCCAGCAGCACATGGTAAACTCCAGCCCAACACGAGTGTCAGGAGGCCACAGTTCTTCGTCTGCTCTATTTATATCTAATATTTGCAGTATGAGAAAAGCTGAGAGTGTAAAAGATTTCGTTTTTGTAATAGTAAACACTGTTTCTCTTACAGTAGGACACACTGTCTTTATCATATATTATATTATATATATTTTTAGAGTGACACAAAACAAAATACACCATGTAGGAGAATTGTTATATGTTGTGGTAAGTGCTGTGAGAACGACAACGCTCGTGTTTGACAACTTTCTAGTGGACTAATGACAGTATAGAGAAGCGGTTTAGTGGTAAACCTCATAGTTTAACGGAGTGGGACATGATTTTACAACACACCCGGCAGTATGTGTATTTGTGCATCTTTAGACCCCTGAATCTCCTCTATCAGGAGACCTAATGGTTGCATCACAGAACTGGCATATTGCAGTGTGATTTGTTTTCATCACAAGGCGATTTGTTGACATCTTGATGTCTCAACTCCTGATATTTTTCGTGACAGCACTGGGGAATAGCACTGTCTGTTGCAATAAGTCAGTGGTGCAATGTGTTCTGTATGTTCTAAGAAATGTTTATATCCTCAAATATTAACATGAACCATGGAGGGATTTCTTGTGTTTATTAATGCTATTTTTTTTTAAAATCTATGTGTTGTTAGCATTAATAAACAAAGCAATTATTCCATGATTAATGTTAATATTTAAGGCCTATATATACTAACATTCAAATAATATTTTGGAAGAAATTAATACTTTCAGGATCAATCCTTAAAGGATGCATTAAAATATCAAAAAGTGGCATTTACAGAATATTTCTATTTCAAATAAATGCAGTTCTTTTGAACTTTCTATTCATCTGTGAATCCTGAAAAATAAAATGCATCACGGTTTCCACAAAAATATTAAGCAGCACAACTGTTTTCAACATTGATAATAATCAGAAATGTTTCTTGAGCAGCAAATCAGCATATTAGAATGATTTCTGAAGATCATGTGACACTGAAGACTGGAGCTGAATTAATTACATTTGACATATATTCACATAGAAAACAGCTATTTTAAATTATAATAATATTTCACAATATTATGCTTGTATTGTATTTTTGATCATAGAAATGCAGCTTCGGTGAACAGAAGAGACTTCTTTCAAAAACATCACAACCACGTGGATGGTAGTGAACATTTAAAATCTTTTCATAATTCACCCAAAAATAAAACTTATGTCACAATTAACCTCATGTTCTTAAATTATTCTCTTTTGTACTATAAGGGTGCTTTCACACTTGGTTCGATTGCCTGGTCCGAACCCGGGTTCGATTGCTCCCCCCTCCCCCGCTGGACTGCGTTCATATTATTTTATTTGGGTCCGAACCGCGGTTCGTTTGCGTCATCAAGCCAGCAGCTGTTTACCCCGTTGCTTAGTAACGTCGGCGCGGGAGAATGCGGCAAAATGCATAAGATTGCTCTCTGCGCTTTTATATATTTACGTTTTTGAACCGTTCGTTCTGTTTACAAAGCTTCAGTGCATAACGGCACTTATACGTCTGTTACAAATGCACTGCAAATGCTCTAAAGAACGCTGAAGGCGAACAGAAATTAGATATACAGCTCTCTGCTTGCAGCGCGTCAGTAACGCTCGTCAGAAAAGTGAGTGAAACACACACAAACACACATTTTTATCAAATAATACGGCATTAATAGCGGTTCACTTCCGTGATTTGGTACGATTGTGTTCACATCAGCAGCGAACCGTACCGGAGTTCACATGAACCGAACCCCAGACCACCCTTTTTAAGCGGACTCAGGTACGGTTCGCGGGTGCGCACCCGAGGTCGGAAGACAGCGTTCACATCATCCAAACGAACCGAACTCTGACGTCAATCGCACCCGGGTGCGCACCAAAAGTGCTAGTGTGAAAGCGCCCTAAAAGTAAACGGGGACCAAGAACTATCAAGCAAAAAAGGCCAATAAATGCACCAAGTCTTCTGAAGCCATATAATAGATTTATGTGAGGAACAGACTGAAATTGACAAAGTCCATCACTTAAAATCTTGCAAAATAGCTGTGATCATCACTCACTTTCATTGTATGGAAATGAGCAGCTTGGACATTCTGGTATAAATATCTTCTTTTGAGCTCCATGCAAGAAACGAAAGCAAGTCATGGAAATACATATGGGTTCATAAATGCCAGTGTTGAGAAGGTTACTTTGGAAAAGTAATAAGTTACAGATTACAAGTTACCCTATTCAATTGCTTTATTAAAGTAATGTAACTGATTACATTTGATTACTTTTCCAGATTTCTAATGTTTTCAACTGTTAATCATTTTCAAACATATAAACCACGCAGGGTTAATCTTACAGTAAAACTCAACACTGATTTCTGTCAGACTTTCACAATCCTTCATCACTTGAATTAAGATTATAATAATTCAATTTTAAAGCACAGCCAACACAAAATCAGAAGGCCTTTGAGATCAATCTGAGGTTACACAGATTTAAAAAACATAAGATATAGTTTAATAGTCATGATACTGTTTATGAAATCAAATCTTTGCATAGCTATGACAGAAAACACTGGCATCTAACAATGCCTTGGAAAAAAAACAGTTAATCTAAAAAAATAAAGCATATACATAAACCTAAATAGGAAATAAAACAGTTATGGAATAAGCATCCTGAAACATTGGTGTCTCATATTTTAAAGCAAGCACTGCAACTTATAAAATAAATCAATTAAATCTGTGTGTGTGTGTGTGTGTGTGTGTGTGTGTGTGTGTGAAAATATTCAGATGCGACCCCCTTTGTAATCATAAACATTATCATAAATAACTGTAATTTAATATTTTTTTCTTACAGCTACATTTGTTTTGTAATTAAATTACGTAACTCCATAACATGTAACTAGTTACTGATGACAGATTTTTCATTTTTGAACAGTTTCTTTAAGCATTACACGACGAGGCAAAGGTTATTGCATTGATATCCATTCTCCCCGTTGAATCCAGCATGGCAGTCAATACACAACAGTAACCGGAGCGTCTGAGCGTTGTCAGCAGGGCATCCTGTGGGCAGCGGGTGCATGTCGAGGCCAGTCGATCAGACATGCTAGTGTTTATTGGCAGCCGTAATGCTCAAGCATTCTCCAGTGCAATGAATGATAGCCGGCCCATGTGTGGATGTCCATCAACTCAAATGGATCACACTCCTCTCCGGACGCCCCCTGAGAGCCAAACGGTCCGGTTGTCCTATTATAGCCTTGCCTGCTCGCTCTGGAATAAGAGGTTGATGAGAGCTTTTGGAAACGGTGAGGCTGGGTTGCTAAGGATAGAGACTGGTCTGCTCTCTCCTGTGACCTTTGTCCCCTCGAGGTTCACATTAGCAGAAGCGCGCTCCAGTCGCATACAGCGCTCTGACTGCTGACACAGAGGCTTACAGACTTAGGGAGGGACTTTCCCCATACGACCCCATGAATCATGTGCAGGAATAACATACAGTTTGTGGACAAAACATAAGTGACTGTATGCATGTCTCTGAGCTGATGGAGCAGCCATTCATTTTTGTTGAAAAAGTGTTTCCCAAATTCACTTGAAAACAATGCTTACATTTCATAGCACACATATTTAATTTGGGTTAGACATAAACAGATATAAATTAACTCATAAACTCTGGAAATAAATAAAATCTGGAAAGAAAGAAAGAATGAAAAGCAGTTCACCCAATAATTAATATTGTCATGATTTACTCACCTTCCAAATTTTTCTTCTGCTGAACACAACATTTATGAAGAATGTTTTTTTTTTTTTTTACCCAAATTTCAAACAGACTGAAGTTTCATTATTTGCAGCTAACCAGATTTTATTGATTCCTATTATTAACCAGAGAACCAGATTAATGAATGATTCATTTAGACCTGTTGTGAACAGGATTATCTGATTCATTGAAAAAAATTAAAATCATTTATGGATCAGACATCGCCACTCCAGATTTGCATAAATAAATCAAGTCAGATTTTCTTCTATAGCGCTTTTCACAATACATATTGTTTCAAAGCATTAAACAACTTTACAGAAAATCATGACGTTGATGTTTATATATCATCTTATTTTCATGCCTTATAAAATTACATTTTGGCACGATATAAACAATCAAGCAGTTGAGATTTGCCATTTAGTGTGTCTCACACACACGCACACACACTATAACAGACACACACACGCACACACTATAACAGACACACACACACACACACTATAACAGACACACACACACACACACTATAACAGACACACACACACATGCACACACACACACACACACACACACACACACACACAATATAAGTGTATCCAACTTTATATATACAGCTGGACGATAATATGGTTTATATATTTTGACAATATAACAATCAATAATACATAACATAAATACATAAATTCTATAACTAATACATAAATAACAATTTAAATATCAGTCTTTATATGAAAAATATAGTGAATAAAAGTCAAGTTTTATTGACCAACATTTGAAGTTTTTTTTGTTTTTATGTCTTTTAAGTTTGGAACAACATGAATATTCAAAATATTTTTGGGTGAACTATTCCTTTTACATATCGTTTAAACTTCCATATGTTAAACACTACATGATTTTACTTTATATTTACTGATATTTGACTGAATTTGTTTCAATGTGTATTTTTTAATGTAATTTTTATTACCCGTTCACACCAATAACTATAACTACAAAGATAACTATATCGATAACATATTAGCATCCACAGTAATGCACAATACTGTTCTGTTTATTAAGCTGCAGTTATGTCATCTGCTGCTTTAAATATTCAGTGAATTCTGATTGGCTGTCAGTATTTTTATCATTCACCACCTGGAAAAAGTCATTCCGAAAGGGATTCCAACAATATTGTTCCTATGTGTTGCTAAAGTTATGTCTGTGATGTGCACTTCCATATTCTCATATATTTAGAATGATACAACTTTATAGTTACAGTTAAAGGCAGGGTAAACGATTTTTCAAAAACGTTTTAGAAAACTGAGTCGGGGCCGAGTACCAAAACAAACTTGTAGCCAATCAGCAGTAAGGGGTGTGTCTACTCGCGATGTGGAGGAGAGAGCGTTCAGTGAACAGCCGAGCCGAGCGACAGAAAGATAGAGGCTAAAAAATAAAAGAGGAAAACGTCTGCGGAACGATAAGGCAAGAAGTAGGACCGGTGTAAATATCAGATCAGCTTTCCAGCGCTGGAGAGAACTCAAGGAGCGGAAGGCCTGCGATTGGACGCCGAGGATGCTTTGTTTCTTCTCCATAGGTGAGTAACACCGTATCTACACCGGACGCGGCGCGACGCAACAGCTAAAGCCTGCCTACACTGGACGCGTGTATTTCAGGCAAGAATGTAGTTGTTTAAAACTCAAATCTGAGGTTTATTTATAAAAACAGCGCCTATTTGAAAATGTGCTTCGCCGATTTCGGAGATGTGAGCTCCACGCGATCACCGGACGCTCAGTGCTCATGTATCCCGAAGAGAGGAGCATAACCTCGGCTAGTCCTTCTGACATCTGCCGCTGGCTCTGATGTGTCTGTAGTGGTTAAACATAAGATATAATTCGTTTTGGGTAAATCTAACAGGTAATCTTTGATCTTTATTCTATTGTTTTATTAATATGTTAAAATGAAAATGAAAACAGGCAATGTTTGATATAATATTTTGTTTCATTGTAATGTATGTACGTTCCCTAAACTACATTTCTGCGGCTATTAATATGTTTAAATGAAAATGAAAAGAGGCAGTGGTGTTTGATATATTTCGTCTGTAAATACAGTGAGGAAGATTGCAGCAGCCGAGGCGAGCTGATGTTATCAAGAACGCTGCTCTTTGCAGAATTACTGGACTGGAAATTTGCGTACTTGGTATTGAGAAACACGTGCAGACCTAACTTTAAGTCACCAGACTATTTGCCTAATCTTCTCGGTAGTTTAGACCATGATAGAAACGCAGACAGCAACAGGTCTGGGGGAAAAAAAAGTTCCTGGGACATATTGTTCCTGCTAATTTTGGTGGAAAAGCGGCTTATGTTTCACAGAACTAATCGTTGCCTGGGTTGCATAGGCTACGTATATGTGGGGCAGATCTATCAAAATAGGGGCGAGACCCTTTTGGGGTAGGGGCGTGTTTGTTTTGTTTTTTTTAAAAAACCAACATTGGCTTCCAGAAATCGCTTACCCTGCCTTTAATGTCCTTATTCTAAATGGGCTTTTATTTTCAAAACTTAACAGTTGTTGCTTTGAAAAACACTATCAATATTCTTGAGCCTCTGGCCTGTACAGTGGAGAAACAGGTGCTGCTTTGACATGTGACAGATAAGCTGAGATATGAAAGGTGTGCCAGAAAGAAAGGCAGGCTATTACTGTATGAAATACAGGCGGCTTCAAATAGAGCCACTTAAATAACTCTCTATAATGCTGTGCAGGTGTGAAGACCATAGCCAAATAAATAAAATTACATAATGAAGTGTTAAAACAAATAGGCCATGTTAGGATACAAATGCTATTTATGGTATAAATCTGTTCGTGTTTCCATAACCACTTTCTACTTTGTGAATTGAAAGAAAAAAAAAAAAAAAAAGCCTAAGCATGAATGTTTACCTCTTTCAGTCTGAATGGCTGGAGGCAGGAATACTAGAAAGACACAAGCAGGATCTGCTTAACAACTGTGGGCAGTCTGTCCTGGTAATCAGACTCCATTAGCCACTCATTCTACACTTCGAGTTTGGTGACACTGCAGTGAGGTGATGCAAGGCGCTATATTTGCCTTCCCTATTTGTGAGACAAATGACTCCTACTCACCCCAGCCACCATACAACAGCATCCCATGTGTCCAGCGTGGCCGTGTTAATGTGAAATAATGTAGTTTCTGTAGGATCGGAGAGGTATAGACAGCTATGGTACTCAGGCTACTGGTACAAAAATAGCAGATGACCATTTGCATTTCATCTGTCGCACACTCGACACCAAAGAGTCGCTCAGATATTTGCGCTTCCCGTGTTACAGCTCTGGCCTTGCCGGCAACTATTTCGGTGGGGTGTGTTCGGTTCCTTCTCCTTCAGTCTTTTCAAGCACTTACTTGAACATGGATTTCTACCATGAGCTTCAGGCTGTGTTCAGCAATTTTCACATTTTTATAGTGTTCTTATATGGAGTAACAGGAAAGTCTGACTTCACTTGGTGACTTGTGTGAAATTTACCTTTAAGGATTCGTTTGTGTCTTTTTTATATTTTTTTGTTGAATGGATTTGTCCAAGGATGAACTACAGAACTTCAAAAAAAGGTAAGGAATAAACTTTGATTGACTTTTAATCTCTTCTTGTCAAATTAATGTGGCTCAACACATGTGCTTATACTTTCCTGACAAAACGAAAATTTGAAATTTTCTTAGTGTAAATGATATTTTCCTTTTAATAATAAAAAGCTAAGATCCGTCGAGAGCAGCTGCTCTTTGACGTTTTCATAATTTTATGATGAACAGCCTGTTATTTTGAAGAACTTTCCTTGAGGGCCTTATCGCTGTGCTGCAGATCTTCGTTTCACATAAATAAAATAACAGATGTGGGGAAATTACCCCGACTGCAAGTTGATACGGAATTATGGGTGGTGGAAAAATGTTGTGCTGTCCAAATCGTCCTGGCCACTTAGTGCATGGCTTTAAATGCTCACAAATATATCACAATATTTGTCCTGGGTCAGCATTTGAGCTCTCTGAGTTACACAAAAATGTCTAATAATGCCATATTGTAGTACTTTTAAGGCACATTCCCATTCCATGACAGGCAGAAGCAGTGATGAGTGCTGGTTAACGGATTTAGGTCAGAGGATAAATATGGGTTAATGAGTTATTCCCAGATCAACCACACAGCGCAGCAGCTGCAATGAAACAACTGAATGATGACTAATTTGTGTTCTCTGTAGTGCAAATAATACTGGCAAAAATGTTGAATAGCTTGTTTGAGGAAGTTCAACAATGTTGACATTTTAGCCTTAGAAGTATTTAGTTTTAAAAAGCAGATCTGTTGAACAGGACACACTTAAAGTAGTCTGCATGGTTTGAAAATCCATTTGTTTTACCAAATGACTTCCAAGGGTTATGCAGATGGCTTGTGTATGTGAAAGGGCAGAGAGACATCTGCCTTCTTCTAAAAATAGTTGGTGTTTGGCATGGTGTATCTTTCTTTACTGTACATAGTCACAGGCAGGATTACCAACCACCTCTGAGGTCAAAACAATAAACTGTTTCATCTTAAACATAAAAGTTAGTAGTTTTAAAATGTGATTTTTGACGGTCCAAAACTGATATAATTTCTGTCATTTCTTTTTTTGCAGGGAAATCACAATGTAATCTCCAATATGTGGTGTTGACAATGCAACAAGTGTCAAGCCAGGTCAATTCTGCATCAGACTGAAGAAATTGGGAATACGCACCCATCATGAGCAACCAAGAGAAACGCCACAGGACAAGCATGCAGCACCTCCGCTATCTTGATAGCTTTATGGATGAAATAGACCGTGAGGTCATGAGCCTGACGGATCGAGCTTTCAAGAGTCTGTGCATTGGAGATGAAGCAATCTACAATGACTCAGAATTTTCCCCCTCTCTAGTCAGCTGCCACAAGCCAGTGGTGGAGGACGTCTCAAAAAAGACACAGCTGAACTCATTTTCTGCTGCCAAAAAAGTTAATTCTTACCCCCTTAATGGAGCGAATGATCTGTTGAGAAGATCAAATAAGTCATCCAAAGACTCATCGCTTTTTGCAGCCAAAAAGAATGGTGAGAGCAGCAAGATGACAAATGGAGATTCATGGGACAGATCCGCTCTACTCAGCATCCAAAGGGAGCTCTCCGAGTTTTCTTCAGATTATCACAGTTTAACAGCGGGACATCTTTCCCAAGCCAAAAATCATCTCAAATCAGATGAAAAAGGGCCTGCCAAGAAATCAAGCAAGGTTGCTTTGAATCCCCCGGGAAAATCTTCTAAAAGTAAACAAAGCAAAAACAACAAACTGAGAAAACTGAATTGCATAAACTTTTTCCTCCACAGTGAATTCAGCCCGTTTTTGTCATGGAGGGATTTTAATAAATTCTCCATCGGGCAGGAGCGCATTTCGGAGATTGTGTTGAGCAACAGGCCTCCGGAATGGTATGACTCACCTCTTTACAAAGAATTAACTGCAGCACATGGACACTATAAATTAAGTGTACCCCCATCAGTTGAAAAAGAAGTTGAAAAGTGTCCAAAACAAAGTGAGACTCATCCACTTAAACCAGAACTTGCTTCTGTACAATCGGCAGCACCTAAGGTACCCCCAAAACCAGAGAAAGAGTCCGGGCACATCCAGCATAATATTCCTATAAAAGCTCCTCCGCTTGTTGCTGAACAGAGGTGTAATTCAGAAAGAGTGGAAGCGTGCGTTCCCTGGCGAAAAAGCCGAAGTAGAGCAAAAAGTGCTGCTCCTGTGGGGCATTCCATCAACTCACCGGCCTGCGAAAGAACAAACGCTGGAGAAGGGAGTGCACAGGCATTTAATAAAGAAGTCAAGACAATAGAGGACCAGACCTCCACTAGTTCAACTCCTTTCAGTATTTCACAGCTGTTGACACCGGTGATATCCTCCAGACATGGGACAGGAACTTCAGAGATACTGCAAACTGTGCTCTCGCCCACTGCCCTGGAGATCCCAGCGCTCCCTGAGAGAGAACTGCATCCATCGCCTGAGATTAAGAGAGAGGGGTACAAATCCATAGCATCAAGCTTGTTGTTCAATCTCAAGGACAACAGAAAACGGGTTAAGGCCATGTACAGTCCACCTAAGTTTAAAGGTTTGGATGCGACAAATCAAAGTAAAGAGTCTCCCCAGCCTGAAGTGTCAAAAGAGAATTCAGAAGCTAAAACAATTTCACCTGCTCATCCCAAAGCCATTATCTCTCCAATGAGTCCCTTGTTGGAAACTGGAGATGATCAAACTGACTCTCCTGCGAATGGTGGAATGCCAGATGACTATTTGGCACTGAGTCTGCTTCAATCTGGAAAATTAAAATCAAACAGGAGCCCTGCAACTAACAAGGCAACATACCCATCATTACAACTTTACAGAAAAGCTAGTCCTGAGGAGATCAGAGCAAATGCTCAAGCTGTGGTTGACACCAGCTCTCAGATTTTCACAGAAAAAGCCAGTAAAGATCTTGACACAAAGCATAATTATCCAAGTAAATTGTTGAAAGGTGTAGAGTTGCGAAACAAAAATGATACCTTAGAGTCAACGCTAAATGCCAAAAAGCCCACTGAAGGTTTAAAGAGTGAAAGGACTATTGAAAACAAATCTGGAAAAAGCCCAAGTATAAGTTTAACTAAACTGGAAGAACAAGCCATTAGTGATGATACAAATCAAATTAAGGACAGGTTGAAAACTAGAGGAACAGCCAGTACACAGAAAAGCCCTGTTAAAGAAAAAGAACCCAACTTAAAGGAGGCAGGAACAAAGCATTTATTTTCTTCACGACAGAACAACTACATTAAAAGTCAGAGATTTGTCAAAACCGATGATGATAAAGATCATGATGATAGTTCTAATGCAGAAAAACAGCTGATGGATATAAAGGATAAACATGTTAATGATGAGTCGTCCAGGCATTCCAAAAATACAAAAACAAAAGAGATAAGACAAGAGGAGCATAATGAAGGAATACGTAAAAATAAAGGACTAGTTCAAACAACAGTGGATGGACCACTATCGAAAGAAAATGTTCATGTAAGTGAAGAGGCTACCACAGCTAAAGAACAGAGCAGCATTACATCAAAGAATGGTTTGGAAACTCAAAGAGAGCAAAAAGTAAAAGAAGGAACTTACTCAGTGAAAGGAAACACTTCTGCAAAGAAAGCACTGTTTGCATCAATGGAACCGATACCAAATAAGACAGCTGCACCCTTAAAGAGAGATAATGTTGTTATAGATAAGTACAACTTGGCCAAAATGGCTTTAGAGGAAGTAATTGCTGAACGAGAGCAAAGAAAGTTGAAAAATAATGCACGTGGTTTTGAAAAACCTCAAGATGATCTTGAGTTACCCACCAGTGGAGAGGACCAACTACCTAGAATGTTTATGCTGAATGAATGGGGGACAAGTACAAAAGATGGCAAAAACCAGAATACCGTATCTGCTTCTAAAACTAATTGGCAGACTGTGCACACAAAGTCAGAAGACATGGCCAAACATGGTGAAAGTCATGTGCCTGAGGTAAAATTAGCCAGGCCCTGTGAGCAGGAAGCATCTAATGGGCAGTGCCAGCATGTAGAACCTATAAAATATAATGAGAGAGACAGATTGTGCATAGACCACCAAGAAAGCAACACAAGCAATATCAGCAAGTGTGAAAAAATACGCCAAAAGAAAGAGTTAATGAATAAAAATAAAAGTCATGCAATGAAATGCACAAAAATGGGAGATAATTTGGAAAGTAGAGATATTTGTAGTGTGGGACAGTACGAGGAAGAGTTGGGTGTTGACAAAAGGGGTAGTTCCTATAAACCTGAGATACCCCCAAGAAGAGGGAGAAGTAATTCTCAGAGTAATGACAGAGTAGGTGAAAAGACAGAAGGCAATTTGGACTTTAAAAGAGAAGGTGACACTACAGGCAAAACTGAGATAATGGAAAGTAAGGAAATAAGCAAAGTTCAGTCAAGTCAAACAAAGAATCGAGGCCCAGTGAGAGGAAATGTATCAGCTCTGAAAGAGAAGTACAACAAAGAAATTAAGGTGAACCGCAAGGATATTCAGAAAGGCCTGCCTGTTGAAGGTACATGTTCTGAAAAGTCTATGGAAGAGAGACCCAATGAAAAGGCTCCAAAAGACAAAATGAATCAAAAATTTGTTCCACCAAAACTCACAGTCTGTGATGCTGAAAGTGGCACTTATTCCATTATCTACAATGAGATGGATTCAGAGAGTGAAAGAATGTCCAACAGCTCTTCAAAAGAATCAGAAAGAGGCAAGGAACATTCTAGTAAACAGAGGAAACACAGTATCACCCAAGACTTCCAAAAGGCTGTAGGTGATCTCACAAACTACAGAAATGAAGGAAAGCAAGACAAGGTAAAAACAAATGAGAAGGAAGGAGGTGCTGACAAGCAAAACAAATCCAAAGGTCCAAAAGTCTATGTGAAAGGCTTCTTAACTGGACTTCTTGGACTTTCAAGCTCAGAAAGGGTCAAAACTGTAGACGAACTTGAGGAGGAACTCTCTGAAACACTGTCCGCAGAGTCTTTCAAACCTGATAAAGTCAGAAAGGACAGTACTGCAGTATATGATATCCTTGGACAGTCTCACTCCGTATCCTCATTAAATGGTAAACCAACACACCACAGCAGTCGCTCTCCAAACTCAAGTGAACCCTCTATATTGCATGAATCCAAACAGGGGGCACAAGCAGTAGAGTTGTTAAGGAAAGCAGAAATCTGCAACATGAAAGAAAAAGTAGATGAAAAGGTGAAGGAGAATTTCCAGAAACCCTCAATAGATTCTTGCTCTTTAAGCAACCATGAAAGTGAGTCAGATGTCTCTGACAGGGTAGTTTCTCCACCGAGTGATGTGGACAAAAGGGGATGGGTGCACAGCTTGATTGAGTCATCTAGAAACTTAACACAAATACCACACAGTTATACTTCCTCCAAGGATCAACAAGACAACTGCTTGAATAGATCTGAGAAAAATGAGGAAGATCTGGATCTCTTCAAAGATCATTCTCAAGTTGAGATGCCTGCTGGATCAGTCAAGAGCCCCCAACCAAACCAACCATCAATGCAGTTCTTGTCCCTTCCGGCAACTCACCTGGTCACAGTCAAGGATGGAAAGCTGTCGGTTGGAAGTGCCTCGGTGTCTGAGGAGGAGGAGCAACGCTCTGCTGTGAGCACTTTATCTGAGGGAATTGATGGCTATGAAACAAGCGGAGGGGATACGATGGAGGAGAACATCTTTTGCAATGCACCAACAGAGGATGCGGAGGGATCCAAGGCACCCAGCGAGAGATCTGCTTCAGTCTGCAGTGGAAACGACAGTCAGGGTCAGAACAAGCCGCCTGTTGTACCTCCAAAAACTGAAAAGGCTCTACGCCGAGCCATGAGGCTCACCACACGGAGGATACAAAAAGCTGAAGCTAAATGCAAATCTGAGCGTAAAGGCAGGAGCGGTGACAAAAGCGTCGCTCACAAGGCTGAGAGGAGGCACCACAGCACTGACAAAGTACATGACAGATCAGAACACAGGTTGCTTAGCAGTGACAGAATCAGCAATAAGCAAAGCGAACATCTGGATGGCACACTTGAGCACAAAGCGCAAAGAAGCGAGAAGCATACTAGATGCCATAGTGGTCACAAGAGCCAAAACGTAGAAGAGAATGATCCTAGTAAAAAAGTGCCACATGCAACCAAAGATACTGGTGACTCAAAGACCCATCGCAGTAAGAAACAACTAGAAGCCACATCAAACCATGGGGGCCATTTGGAGAATGGTCAAATAAGTAATGACAGTGACAGATTGGGCCGAAGCAATGAGAAATACTTGCCCAAGAAACTAGAACGTAGGACTCAAAGTCTAGATAGATTTTCAAGGGATAAGCACGAAAACCTATCAAGCAGCACTGGGAAAACTGGTGTTGAAGTTCATTCAACAGAAGGATTACAATATTCTACTCAAAAAGGATTACCTTTGTGCCACAACAGCATTGAACATACTTATGCCCCAGGCACTAATCTTGTAACACAGTCCTTCCCAATCACCCAGAGGAAGCTTTTACAGGACCCTGACTCTGGAGAATACTTTCTGGTGGATATGCCTGTACAGGTCAAAACGAAAACTTTCTTTGACCCGGAAACAAAAAGTTATGTGCAACTTCCTGTACAATCTCCTGAGGCTGCTGTGCGACAAGCTCCACCATTGGAGGTTATGAACACACCACCACTTATGCTGTATCATGGCTATGTTCCAGTGCCCCAACCATCACATAAATCTGTTGTCAGGACAGGAGGATCCATGATTCCTCCTGATGACCTGGAAGACTTTGAACCTAGCAGGAAACAGCTGCAGGAGACCTTTTATAAAACACATAATGAAGAGGTAAATCCTTACTCTGAGCCTGTGTATATATCACAAGAACATACACCTGAAGAGGAAATTGATAGTGTGAGATGAAACATCCAGACTGAAGCATTGGATGTTTGTCCAGAGTTTGAATGTGACTGAAATCAGGGATTTGTGTTGTTTGTTTTCAGTCTGGTGTGCCATGGGAAAGTGTTTCTAGTATGTATGCTGCTCTTTGTTTTATAATGCACAAGATGTGGATTGTAAATGTTTAATTCTTATTAAAGGCCTAGTTCTCTTACCGTTAAAAGCACTTGTCTATTTGTAACAGGAAGTTGAGATTTACCTAATTGAAAGTAGATTTGCTTTCATAAAAATCAGAAGGAGATTATTTTGATACATCTTGTATTTGAGTTTTGGAAGTATTTAGTCCACAGTATTTTTCACAGCAGAAAAGTATTGTAAAAATGAAGAGTTCAACATAGGTATTTTATATGCTTATAATGGTATATTTGACAAATGCTGATTGCATTCTGGGTGCATTTTGGAATGAATTAGTATATTTAAATGGATTGTTGCTTCATAAAAGAACCATTCCAATAAAACCATCATCAATGAGCAATTGTTCAATTATTTCATTTTGATGAACGCACTAGCTATTATCTGAAGAAGAATCACATTTTGCTTAGTCTTGGGAAAGCCAGACTTTATGACTTGCAGTATAAAGTGTAGTCCTCATTGTAGATTATTCTGACAGATTTCGATTGTCTGATTGTCTGATTGACACTCTATGGCACCAACCTGTGAACAAAGCTGAAAAACAGCTCTGCACATGAATGTCTACTTAATATCTTGTTATTAAGTGCCTCAAGCAAAACACTCGATGCCACAAATCTGGAGAAACTTGGAAAATCAGTTCTTCCTCACTTTCGCTCATTGTTTTAACCTAGTACTTTGATGATTTCAGTCAGCTATAGCCATCTTTGTCTACAAAATGCACCAGACTACATCCCCCTTAGCCATTACAATGCCATTCTGCCCCCACCAAGTGGTGAAAAGGAGTTCTGCAAGAGTCTTATGATCTGCTAAAACAACTGTAAAGTTGGGTTGCAAGTACAACATTACGTAGTATTTGTCATGACATACATTTCTGGATAATGTTTATGTAGTAACATTTTCAGATGCTAAAGGAACTCAGAATGACTCATCAGGGTCAAGCTTGTCTGACAATATGCATGTCTTTCTCAGGATGACTTAACTTTAACATTACAAAACATTGAATTGTCAAATTGGCATGCCAAAAAAAAAAAAAATAATGTTTTGTAGATTTGTGGTAGCTGAACTTTAAGGGTGGAGCTTTCCAAGCCTAAAAAGACATCTTCCACTCAAAGTAATGATAGTCTGTTTTATACTTATAAAAGATATTATCATATTTGGTTGCATGAAACATCTTTAATTTGGTTTAGACATACAAATACCCATACACATATAAACTAATGTTAATGCTATCTAAATTTACATTTGAAGTGAGGCACATGCGACGCTTGTTAATGCTAAATGACATTACACATCAGCAGACACATTTACATCTTGTCATTCTGTATTTTAATGGCAGCCACAACTGCCAGCAACCATGTCATCGTACTGTTTCAGAACAACATTTTCCTCGTCATCGAAGTACAGGAGACTGATGGGGTGAAGTGCATCTGGCACACAGCAGGGCTTCCCCGCCTCCTGTGATAGTTTCAGTGCATTCATGATGGATCTTACAGTAGCGTGATTCGTAGCCCGTAGACCTTCACCCAGCGGAAACGGACAGGAGCCTGTGCAACTGTACGCGTTATAACCTCTGGGAGATATTATCCACCCTGACCAGCCGATTTTAGTGAAGTCTACATAGAGGTTTGTTCTCTGGCAAGTAGTGGTTAATGCACGCACACTCCTGCGGTTGCGCATTGTTGACTTCACTGAACTTGCTATAGGCTCGAGGAGTTTAAGGGATGTGGTGATATTTTGTCCTAAAGAGAGTTAACAATGGCATTAAAACTTTCAAACATAAAATCTGATTTTTTGTGTGTGTGTCTGTGTGTGTTTCTGTGAATTGTAGGGACTTTTCATAGACTTCTATTACATTTATACTGACCAAACAATATTTTCTATCCCCTAAACCTAAACCTACCCCTTACAGAAAACCTGTTTACATTGTTACACTTTCAAATAAACATCATTTACTATTTTTAATAATTTCTTTTTTTTTCTCCTCCTGTCAAAAATTTCAGGTTTTACTATCCAATGTAGCATAAACAAGTAGAAACGTGTGTGTGTTTAACAGTAATAATTTCAGAAACTGTGTACAGTATGCATTATAATAATAATGCATTGTAATGCATTCAAATATCTATTTTCAACTTTGGGTACTTTTATATCCTTGGGGTCTATTTTCTTTTTCTTTTTAAAATTTTTAATTTAAATTGATTTAAACACTTTTTTCTTTTTGTTACATGAAGGTCACATTGTAAATGTCCTGGAGACTTTTTTTTTTTTTTACCAGGCCTTCATCATTTATTTTTGCAACTTGTAAAATGCCTTTTTATTGTATTATTTTACCCTTGTCGCAGACCTAATCTTTCAGTGTTAAAATATGAAAAATTCCATTTCAACACATTTCCAATGCTATGTAAGATGTAATGGAAATGCATTTGTAAAGTAACACTGAAAATGTTTGTGGCTTTTTAAATAAACATTAAAAAAATAAATGAAAGATCTTACCTGTGATGCATGCATGTCCATAAAAAAGTGTGAAAAATGTGTTTTAAGAGAGTTTATTTTCTGAAAGCCCACAGGGCCAAAAGTGCCCGTAGTCTAGAAAACAGCCATATATTATACTCGTGCCTGGAGAATTTCAGTAAGTTTTAATTACCTGTGTAGAAAGGTGGGTGTTGGTAGTGCTTTCGTCCATCATCTGAATATATAACCAAATATGCATTTGTTCCGTCTGACTGCCCCTTCATCTGAATGCTGGACTCAAACCAGTTACCTGAAGGTAAAGCAGTCACGACCAGGATACCATTATTTGTACCGCTGTTAAGAATCCATTTGGTCACCTGTCAATAATTTAGAAGTTATTGAGACAGCGGCACAAGCAAAGCGATTGCACATTATTTTCTTCTGCGCAGTGATATTTTGTTTACCATTTGTGTGATGTTGAAGACCTCCCATCCTTTGGTGTAGACGGGTAATAACCTTGAGCTTATCAAGTTTCCTCGCCAAAGTTTAGGTCTGCTGTCCAGCACTTCATACAGGTCAACCTAAAACAATAAATTCTGTAATATTATTTACATTTTTACATGCAAATTCACAATTATATTCCTAATTGTGTTTACAGAGTTTCAAAATATTCAGTATACAGAAAATGTATGTTACAAGTTAGTCAGCGAGCATATTTTTGCCAGACAGAAATGTGAGGTATTATCCATAGCAAGCGTAGGTCACTCGAGAACTTTCTCAGCATCATGGAGCGAACACTAACAGAACACTGCCAATATAACTTTATTTTAGATTCACATATTACATATATACCCAAAAACATCAACATATTTTTATTAAAAAAGTTGTTTTTTTTGCAGTATGAGTTGCTCCAGATGAACATCAACTGCTTAAGCCTTGAACATTTCCTATTAAAGCTCCTTATACGCAAGATATTACAAGCAAAATTTTAAAACATATATAGGTTTTCTTTCTTTCTTTTTCAGGTGCTGTTTAATTTTGGAATTTTGGGCTATTTGGCTTTTTGTAACTTTTTTTTTTTCAAACTAGAGGAAAGAAAACATGCAAAATATACTTTTAAGTGTGTATTTAATTGCACTTTATCTTGTGTCTGTATATTTTAATTCCAATAATACATATAAAGAGGTTTTTTTCTCCACTTCAGTAGCACTACTTTACAATTTTATGTATACCGTATATACTGTATGTGTGAACCCCTATGTAAAAACCTTATATAAATGTTAAAACCATATCTATTTTTTTCTGTCTATTGACATATTTTCTGATTTATAAAAGTGATAAAAGAAATATAAAAATTCCCTCTGTAAAAACCTAATGTGTCAACAAAATGAAACTATTTTAAACCTGACTTATACAAAGTGGGGGTAAAATCCTCTTGCATGCCTGATCAAACCCTGGTACGCATCAACTAAAATATATGAGACTGCTCGTCTTCTTGCCCTTGCCATTCCTCTTTCTCTTCCATGTTGTCGTCCTCCTCCTCCCTCTCCACCTCCTACTCTTCCTCTTCCTTAATTTCTTTCTCTACTCCCTACTCCTTCTCCTCCTCCTCTGTGGTGTCCTTTACCTCTTCCTTCACGTCTCTCTTGATCCATTGTTTCAAACCTGAATACAGCTTTTCTTAGTCCCTTTGGTGCATTTCTCGAATCATCCTTAAGGTAATATTTGCAAAGAAGTATGTGCATTTCTCAAAACAATTTCTACAAACAGCACCACACAATGGATTTCCTGCAAAAGCCTGTAACTTACTCAAAATAGTTCATCTCTCAAAAGTAAGTATTTGTCAATGAACATCAGTGCCATCAGAATGAAAAGTTCTTGTGTCACTGTTGATAGTCAAAATGCTTAGTCATGTTGTCAGTATAACAGTGTACTCTAGTATTACCTGCTGTAAACTACGGCAACAGTTTGGATGACAGTTACTGTACTGAAATGCAGAATAGAGCCCTGCACAGGCCTCAAATTTAGGCCCTAGCCCGGCCCTGGCCCGAGACACTCGGGCGCTAGCCCGGTCCGTGTCCGACAGCCTATCAGAATTACCGGCCTGAGTCCGATCCGAGCCCGTCTTTTTTTCCCCTTCTCCCAAAACAGCTTATAGCCTACTACTGTTTCAGCTATTAAAATAGTTCAGTTTTGTATGTAATGGCAAAGTGATTATATTTCGTTTTGTTTTTTTATTAGGTTAATTTAGAAAAACTTTTGGAGCATTTTTTGTTGGTTATAGCCTAAGTTTTTGTTTTTTAAAATAACGACCAAGCGGCCAGCGGCATACAATAAGTTGATCAGCCTATGTTTGATCAATTTAGCCTTCTCAAGTCATCACAACTTGCCTAAAATAAAATCTATAGATATAAAACAGTTCAAGCATATAACAATGTTTAAACGTTAAACCTAGATAAATGTGCGCTGTATCCAATAGTTTGTGCAGACAAAGTGCGCTTTGCAGGACATGGAGGCGCCAGCGCAATAACTTTTTTTTTTTCATTGGATACGCTGTCATTTTTGCTCATAAAGGTAAGAGTAATACATCATTCGGAACTGTAAAGGGTCTACTTTTATTTGTGTGCATACACAATATCAACAAAGCTTTGTGCTTTTATAAAATAAAGAAAACACACGATGCGCTTTCTGCCGTCTCGTCTTGAACAGGAGCACTTCACAAAACTGAACCGAAATTCAGTGAATACATGCCTCACAGACATGACAAAAATATCTAGAGAAAGCTTTAAATTGCTACTTAACAAAATAAAACAAATCGAAAACAAAAACTCTTTCATTATAATCATAATCCGTAAAGATGCACTTCTCTATAAAGGCGCCTCTAATGAGTAGATGGTGAGTCAGGATCAGCCAATTCATCCTTTCGACACCCACTCAGAAAACACTAGTTTATTAGTAAATAATTCAGATATCTCCTTACTATTTCCCCCTGACACATTCATGGTAATTACTTTTGCCGGTGCTTTGCGGCAAGCTTTAGCTTATTGGGTGCATTTGAATGCAGAATGCACTTCTGCTGTGCTGATGCACGCATGCTGCTGCCAGACACTAAACACCGTCGAGCTGCTCTTGACAGTCATGGTAGCATGGTCTGTGTTGTTTCCATCAGCACGGCAATTTTATTTCATCACTAATTGATGGATGTCTGAAATATAAAAATAAGGAGAAACCTAAAACAGGCCCGAGGCCCGGCCCAGGTCTGTACTATAGCGTGAAAATCCCAGCCCTAGGGGCGTAAAAAAGTCGTGACCCATCGGGCCTGGGCTGAAATGCAGGGCTCTAATGCAGAAGGCTGCACTTCTTTGCTATGCCATATATCCATTTCAAAAGTACAAATTTACACATTACTGTATGTGGGATATTGATTGAAAAAGACTGGATATGATACACAGTAACACTTTTACTTGTGGTCTGATCAAAAAATACAAACAAACACTACAACATCATTGTGAAATAGAAAAGAAAAAGAAATATGGCCACAAAGGCAAAGATGAGAAAGTCCATTGTCAGAATTTGTAACTCTTGTGTTGTCCTCTGTCTATATATGCTTTCCAATTAGTCGTGGCCTAATGGATAGAGAGTTGGACTTGTAACCCGAAGGTCATGGGTTCGAGTCTCAGATCCGGCAGGGATACCACGACTGAGGTGAGACCCTTGAGCAAGGCACCGAACCCCCAACTGCTCCCCGGGCGCTGCAGCATTGGCTGCCCACTGCTCCGGGTGTGTGTTCACTACTGTGTGCATGCACTTGGATGGGTTAAATGCAGAGGACAAATTCCGAGTATGGGTCACCATACTTGGCTACACACCACTTCCCTTTCCCAATTAAAGGTTCATGAAATGTACCTTTGAGCTATTTCAGAGAACTGGTTTGTCATTGGTTGATCTATATTCTCTTATTTTATATCTTCTCTATATATTTTCCAAATCTTAATAAGCGCTTGGAAATGACCTCGTGCTTGTCAGGTCTTGGTTTAATTAGGGCAATGTTTAAATTCAGAGTCTGTCTGAATTGTTGAGTGGTGGGTTTGTAAATCACTTTGGCTACCAATTCTTTGGTATGTTTTGGGAAAACAACATTGTACCCATGTACTCCTATTATAAAAACAGAAAACAAACAAACAAAACAAATTATCCTATATGTATTGATTACATATTAAGTACAGAACATTGCCTTTTCCTTATTACCTTTATGAACACAAATATATTTTCACAATCCTACTTTTTGAGTAATCTTTTAAAAGTACAGTAAGTTGTTTCCCACCAGTAGTGGTTGTGGCATGATGCCGACCAATATTTTCGTTGTGATCAAGGATAACTAGTTGTGTTCTTGCAGCCATGGAAGCATAATGAAAATGCAGGTTCTTTGATCAGTCCTTCAGTAGGACAGACTGGAACACTTCAAGTTTTCCTATAAATAAAAGAAACAACTTATTATCAGGTGTACCTTATGTTATATTGTGTATATAACATTAACTTACAGATGTGTTTGAAAAGAGCCATTTGCCGCAAATCATTTAAAAGTCCTTTGTCCAAGACAACAGTCAGTAGTGTTTGGAAGGCACGTGAGTCTTTTTCAAGCCATTTTTGTTTTCGTTTCTCTTCAGGACTGAGATCACTGTGTTCACATTTTTTCGGCTTTCTTTCTTCAATCCAACTGTGCACACCTGTTATGTGATAGAGAAGGGATTTCCACTTCTCGATCAACTCCTGTATAAATACATAAATACCAAAAAATGTAATTATTAAAATAATTGAACTATAAGCCCTAAAAGATAGATGTTTGTGGTACAGCAACCCCAATATTTTAAACCTTACAATAACAAAATAAGGAATAAAGTATAACAAACCATACTAAAAAAAAATAAAAATTCTAAACCCCAAAAATGTAGATTGTACCTTGTAATGGTGCAGGTACTCAAATGTGACCCTGGAGCACAAAAGCAGTCTTAAGTCGCTGGGGTATATTTGTAGCAATAGCCAAAAATACATTGTATGGGTCAAAATTAT
>JAFVLL020023871.1:0-46696 GCA_021397915.2 Tor tambroides
TAACAGTTATCTTGCAGTACCGCTCCAGGCCACCATGTGCCACTATCATTTGGTACTGCATGCTAATTATTAGCTAGCCTTCATTCCCCCCCCCCCACTCTCTGTTTCTTGTGGTGGTGCCTCTTGGGGGAAGGGAAAAAAAAAAAAGAGAAAGTTTTGAAAAGAAAAAAAAAAAGCTTTTGAAGAGACAAAAGTTTTTTGGGGGGAGAGAGAGAGAGAATCTAAGGACTCTAAGACTACTTTTTTTCCACTTGTTTTTTTTTTTTTTTTTTTTCCCCCACACATTATGGTTCAGGGCTTCAAAGTTTTCTTTGAGGAGGTAAGAGAGACAGTTCCTTCTGCACAAAATGTGAAAAAAAGACAAAACATGCGATTGAGTAATGCATAATCACTATTTTTTTTTCTTACATAACACTCTCCAATAATTGTTTAACTTGAACTGTTGCACTGAAATGCCTAAAACTGAAATGCAAAAAAAAAGAAAAATCACAAAAATAAATAAATATACAGGCCAAAAAAAAGAAAAAAAAAAAAAGAATAAAAATAAACAAATTAACACATTACAATGAAAATGTATATATTTATATTTTCATTGTAATTGTAATGTTATATATATATATATATATATATATATATAGTATCTCAATGATACTTAAATCACACTGATGAGGAGGGGACAAATTCATGGAGTCGATGCCTCTATCACACTATGATCGACTCATTACCTTGTGATAATAAAGTGATAATGAATATCTGTTATGCCTGCAAACAGCTGAGTGAGATAAACAAACTGGTGGAAATGAACAGACTAATTACAAAGATCTCAGCACTTTTGGTCACGTGCAGACTGAAAATGAACCTGAACTGATCTGTGATCCGGTGATTAAAATAAAGCTGCCGCTCTGTGGCTGTGATCGTCACTTTTCACAATGCATATGCTGACTAATGGACTGTTCATAATAACAGCCAACAAAAACAAATAAAAGGAACATTATTATTATTATTATTATTATTATTATTATGCTACCATACTTGATATTTTATATGATTTTTTAATTAGCTACTAAATACTACATTATTAACAGCATACAAAAGTATTGAATTTGTGGCTTGTTGATAAAAAAAAATGCACATTACTCAAGTAGATGAACACAGATGCTGCTAGCGTAACTTAGTTTCTTTGTCAAAAAGCATTAGACAGCAATTCATATTTGCAGTACACTGTGAATATGACATGAATATGATAGCTGCAAATGTGAAATAGTGCAGCAAAGTTGAAGTTGAGAACTCTCAGCATCTGATTTTCACGCCTTGCATCTTACACCGATTACATTTTGTTTGTTTTTTTTAAATGCAGGATTCAATGCACAGTCCATGAGATCTAACATCTGGATTTTCCAAAGTTTGCAAGGTTAGTAGAGATAAATCTTTATTATTTAAAGGCTTTAATTATATGTATATACATATATTTAAAAAAAGCATTTTTAAAAATGCTTGCTTTTCTATTATTAGATCGAACTATTAAAGATAAAAAAACTAATAAAGATGGAGAATGGATGTTCCTGTGCATTTGCCTTCCCAGCACTGTCAAAATAAAAGTCTTCTGGCTCTTATCAGCTAAACAGAAATGCAGATCATTTATTAAGTTTATAAATTGTCTGCATTTCTGCTGATAGCTGTGTTTTAAAATATACTAGTTGGTTCCAAACACCAAACCAGACACTAGCTGGTGTAATTTGGCTTTCAGAATGTGTTACAACCTAAGATTAATGCTGCGTCCCAATTCGCATACTATCCGTCCTAAATAGTATTCGAAAATAGAATTAGTATGTCCCAAATCATAGAATGTTTAAAAAAGTATGCCAAAGATTCCCGGATGGTCTACTACTTCCGATTAGAATTCGAAGTGCAGATCGATGCACACTCTACCGGCTGATATTGCCCACAACACATTGCGCGGTGGACGGGGATTCGATTAGAACTACAAACACGCATAAAAAAAGTGTTAAAAACTACAAACATGGCGGATATGCGCGACCAACGGACAGGCAGAGAAAGGGATTTGAGTGATAAATAATCGATGTCTAACCTGATTAAAAAAATATTAATTTAAATGTTATCCACATTATAAATTTACATGATCAAAAGCCAATATATTCTTGCATCACAAGTAAGATCTAGAACGGTGTGGACAGCACCTCTTAATTACAGGTATGTCCATCAGAAGAAGAGCAAGGAGGCATTATTAGTGTGCACAGGTACGTTCTTTCACTGATTCATTTTGAAAACCAGCTCTGAACTGTGGTAACTATGAGCAGAATTTCAACACTGTCATCTAATGAGAATTTATTACTCTCAGGCTATTTCAGGAGATGACTGGAAGAGATTAGGCTGACAGCCCTAGTTTCCTTGAACCAGAACACACTGACACGTTCCCGTCATAAAAAACACCGACATGGGAAAAAAAGAGAGTAAAAATAAATAAATAAATACATTTATTTTGTTTGTTTTTGTTTTTTGCTTTTTACTATTTTACATTTAAATGAAAGTGGTTAAAAAAGAAATATCTCCTCTTAAATTTCATCTGAGTGGGCAACTCAAAAAAGCCTTTTCAATTTATATGCTAATGATCTCTGAATTAAAATTTAATAACTGGGAGATATTGAAAAGCATACTTGAATTATACAAAAAATAAATCCTGAAAGAATAGACTAAAATTAGAAATTCAGGGCAGCACGCAGGCCAGCGCTGAGCCCTTAAACACTCGTGATTAAATTTTTGATGGAAATCAAAATTGCAAAACAAGCAGGAGATGAAGAGACTGAACCTGCTCCATTGTGACACTACAAAACTAAAGAGAGGGTTTTTCTCTGTGTGTGTGTGTATTCTGAATCAGGGCAGACATGTACACATTTGTGTAAAACAATACAAAAATCGTTACAGCCCCACAATTTTGAGTGTTGTGCATTTATTACTTTATTATTCATTGTCATTTTATTATTTATACATGTATTAATTCGTATTAGGGTTATTTATCATTTATTATAATATCTAAATGCTTCATTTTGAATTATTGCATTCATAATTACATTCCCTGGCTTTTCATTTTGCTGGATGTTCCATTATTTCCCCCGGAGCTTTAATCGTCCGATACTTTCTCATGTCTAGCAGAGATCAGAGGACTGAACATCTGCTGCGGTTAATGCTGTACGGCTAGCAGTTATTTCATGAATTTTATCCCACCTTATAACCTGCACTGTTATAATTTCACTTGCACCCTGACAAAAACTACACAACCACATACACTATAAATAAGAGCTACATGATCGATTTGTGTGTCATCAAATGCAACTGGAAATAAGAGAATACTACACGGGTCGTAGGAAGTGATTTTTCCAGATAGCAAAACATTAAACAGAATTACTTCCAAAGCAGAATCTCTCAACTGAATTTCCTCAAAAACATTTTTTTTTTTTTACATTTCGGTTCTAGATGTTCCCTTTCCAAAAGGTTGCCAGTTTAGAGCAATAAATAAATAAATAAATAAATAAATAAATAATATATTATATATATATATATATATATATATATATATATATTAAATAGATAAATACATGTGTGTGTATGTATATATATGTATGTGTATGTATATATATGTATATATATTTTTTTTTCTCCCCCTAATCACTGCCTGTTCTGAATGTATACAGAATGTAGTTTTACTTTTTTGTTTACATAAAATGATTTGTCTAAAATATTTAATTGCAGAGTTAACTTACAAAATAAAAGAAACATCAAATCAATATGTGCATTCATGAAAACATGTTTTGAAAAAAAATTATACACACACATTGCTATCAGCCATTACAGCAGCTGGCACTGAACATCAGGCAAACTTTACTCATTCGCCATTTTTTTGGGATATTGTTTATAATCATTTGTTAACTGGCTGTTCATATGGACATTATATGTGCAATATCATCTATATATGATAATATTACTCATCCATATTGTACATGCAAAATTGTCCGAAAGTGTATGGGATATAGCAAGCACAGCTAATAATAAAAAGGTGAGGAAATGTAGAACAATTATAAATCTGCCCAGAACTGGCCACCCTCCAAAGTATCTGGGCAAAAAGACCCACAGTAAAGGAGGCCATCAAAAGGCCTACGGCAACTTGAAAGAGTTACAGTCACCATGAACTAACCGCATGCTCAATCCAGACTTACACACGTGGTCAGAATTGTTGGTACCCTTGGTAAATATGATCAAAGGCGGCTTTGGAAATTAATCTGCATTGTTAATCCTTTTGATCTATTATTTTAAAAAAAATTCACAAAAATCTAACCTTTCATTGGATAATAAGAATTTCAAATGGGGGGAAATATCATTATGAAAAATGTTTTTCTCTAATACACATTGGACACAATTAACGGTACCCTTTTATTCAATACTTTTTGAAACCTCCATTTGTCAAAATAGTATAGGAGTTTTCTCCTATAATGCCTGATGAGGTTAGAGAACACCTGACAAGAGATCAGAGACCATTCCTTCATCCAGAATCTCTCCAGATCCTTCAGATTCACAGCTCCATGACAGTGCTTCTTCTCTTCAGTTCACCTCACTCATTTTCTACAAGGTACAGGTCAGGGAACTGAAATGGCCATAGCAGAAGCTTGGTTTTGTGCCCAGTGATTTTTGTGTTGTTTTTAAGGTTTGCTTAGGGATTATTGTCCGGTTGGAAGATCCAAACATGGTCAATTGTAAGATTTCTAACAGAGTCAGTCACTTATTGATTTTTTATCTGTTGGTATTTGATAGAATCCATGATGCCATGTGTCTAAACAAGATGTCCAGGACCTCCAGCAGAAATATAGGCCCACAACATCAAAAATACAGCAGTATATTTCATTGTACACGTGGGGTACTTTTTATCCCTGTGTTCACCAAACCCATCTTGAGTGTTTGCTGCTAAAAAGCTCATTTTTTTAGTTACATCTGACCATAGAAGCCAGTGCCATTTGAAGTTCCAGTCGTGTCTGACAACTGAATATGTTGGAGATTGTTTTTTTTTTTTGGTGAAAGCATTTTCTTGATTTTTTTCTTGAAGCCCTCCTAAACAACATGTGGTGATGTAGGTGCTGTTTGATTTTTTTTTTTTAAGGTTTTCTGCCCCCGAAACTTAATCTTTTTCTGCAATTCTCCAGCTGTGGTCCTTGAAGAGTCTTTAGCCACTCAAACTCTCCTTCTCGCCGTGCATTAGGACGATATAGACATATGTCCTCTTCCAGGCAGATTTGTAACACATTTAGTTGATTGGAACCTCTTAATTATTGCCCTGATGGTGGAAATGGGAATTTTCACTGCTCTAGCTCTTTTCTTAAAGCCACTTTCTAATTTGTGAAGCTCAATTATCTTTTGCTGCACATCAGAAATATATTCTTTGGTTTTTCTCATTGTGATGGGTGATTCATTTGGAATTTGGCCTTTGTTTTGTTTTCCCTCCTATTTATATTTCTGTGAAACAGGAAGCCATGGCTAGATAATTTCATGTTCATAATCACATTGGTGTGCTCAAAATTGTGAATATGAATGGGAATATATTTCAGATATATTTTACTCATAAGAATTTCTAGGGGTACCAGTAATTGTGTCCAACATGTATTTGAAAAAAAAAACATTTCATAATGATATTTCCCTACTCATTTTAAATTCTTATTCTCCAATGAAAGCTTAGATTTTTTTTTTTTTTTTTAAATAAAAGATCAAAAGGATTAACAATGCACATTTATTTTCACAGCCTTCTTTGGTCATATTTACCAAGGGTACCAACAATTCTGACCACGTGTGTACATATGAGAGACATGACTACAAAATGACCGATGTAAAGGACAGAAACATATTCCACAGCAGAACACTGAGTTAGAGTTTTGCTTAGGCACGTAGTATTATCAAAACATGTTTAAAATGTGGCCAACCGTTATCTAGGGTCGCCACATTCAGCGAGGCAAAATAAGGGACACTCATACACTCCCCCCCCCCCAATTATAAACCAATAATCACATTTGACAATTCTGCATGGATTTATTAGCATTGCTAATAACAGAAGAGCAATTGTTATAATACCTTCATATACCATTTACTTATTTTGTTTAATAGCTCTGTCTAAAAATTTACTAAACAGAAAACTAATGAAGATGGAAAATGGGAGCTCTGTGCGCTAAGGCACTGACAGTCAAAATAAAAGTTATGCATACTGTCAAAATAAAAGACCCTGACACATTAATCGATGCCAGTAAATTACAAACAAAAAATATGAACATAAATAAATAAAATGAAATATATCGGTCAACCACTACTTGTAAATATATTAAAGTTCAAAAGAACAACTATAAAGAACAATAATCTGATTATTTTCAGATATCTGGCATGTTTTAGTCCAGATTAAAATGGAAAAATATTTATTGTAAAAATAAATGTTTAAGTCTTTACAAATTTTAAGTATTTAGAGTGCATGTTCACTATTAGGATTTTAATTAATTAATTTACTTTTATGTATTTGCGAATACAAACACATGTTTAGGATGCAGATGTCAATTCACTGAACCAAATTTCCCAAACAGGAAATTTGTGACAGACACTATGATCAGCCCGTACCAATCTGGTCACCAATATTTATTTTTGTTTTCCAGTTAAGCCTACATGTTGCAGCAAAATACAACACACTGCAAAATAACAGGCATTATATGTAGTGAAATGTTAACACACCATCATTAAGTCTTTTTTTAAAGCTTGAAACCAGTTGAACCTGTAATGGGCAAAAACAGCTGAACAAATTCCTTAAAATAGTTCTTTGAAATACAAAAGAAGATAAGAAAGCCGAAGGAAATTTTTGAAATTTTTGTGTGAACTGTTCCTTTAAGATTCTGGAGTACTTCTAGGTGACTAAACAAATGCAAGAAAATCTGTGACACTGACCATGTTAACTCTTTTGTGCAAAAGGTCAGGTTTTCTTGCTTCGACTGAAGCACATAAGATGCTCTTTGGAATATTCACAAATCATGCTGGGATAACATGGATCATCAGTCATTTCATAGAGTCTGTGTCAGCCTGAGCGCAAGCGGTCATTTAAAATTAAACTACGACATAGCAAATAAGAAGCATACATATTATATACACAATACAACTTATATAATCTGACAACTGCTGAAATGATACCATGGTACAAGGCATTACTGATAATGTAATCACAATTAAAACTACATTCACAATAATAGCTTGTTTTGGAGTTTTAGTTACTTGTTTAAATACCAAACTGGCCTTGTAAACTAAAAGATCTCAAAATAACGTTTAGCTAAATGCTATTTAAATATTTAAAATGAAAACACTGGATTTTTAATATAATTTGAATACAAGTCATTCTGCCTTAAATTCTGTTTTTATTCAAATTTGAAAATTTACTCACTCATTTTACTCACCTTATACTCATTCCAAACCTGTATGCATTTCTTTGTCATGTCTAACTCAAAATATGATATTGAAAAGGTTGTTTTGCACCCCAAATACATTCATTGCATGGCAGTGACAGCTGAAACACATTTTGAAGAATATTCAACATATTCACACAGGTTTGGAACAACATGGGTTTGAGTAATTGATAGCAATTTTCATTTCTGGATTAATTATCCCTTTAAGAAACTGGACACTTAAACTAAATTAAGGCGCCACTTTGTCCTAAGGCGAGCTCGGGCTGATTAGAAATTTCCCACGGAGCAGAAGGGCTTGGTCTGTATCTGTACTGAGACTCAAGATCATGACAGCGGGGCCTCACCATCCTTCAGGATTTGTGGTTTAAGCAGGAGGTGACAGTGTGTCGTGAGACAGGTTCGTTTTACATTCGTTCAGACATTCGGTGCATGGGACAAGACACTGGAGCAAAGTTACCTTCTGAGGCACTATCGAGTCAGAATTACAATTAAATGTAACAATATCACAGAGCTGTGGGACATTGATGAACCAGCGATAAGCAACAGTGAGGAGAGCTGACATGTACTAAAAGACTAGCACACAACCTGATTAAGAGTGCTGTGAATCTGTTGATGGAATTTAAGTCACAGAGCGTTCCGAAAACCTATTAGTCAAGTTTTGTTTAATCTAGACATTTTTCATTGTAGTTTCACAATAATCATGCATGCTAGTTATAAATGAAAGTCATATTACTTAATACCAGCACATGTGAATCAACTAGCCAACCTCACTAATCAACTAGCTGTGAAGCAGCTGTTTTAGCTGTTTAACACCAGACCTGGCACTAATCCCAGACCTTTTTAATTAAAAATCATATCTTCTGATTTGTGAGAAGACCCTAATAATAATAATAATAATAATCATCATCATCACCATCATATGAAATGAAGTGTCTTTTAATTGTTACATATTAAATTTACTGGACTATTGGAAAATAAAAATAAAAATTAAAAATAAGAACAAAACCAAACTTTTTGCGCTATATTTCCAGCAAAATTAACTAGGTTGTTCCATGTCAAATTTTGATTTTAATTATTACTATTATTATTATTTTTCTCTGGTTAAATAAAAAACACACTAAAAGAAGAAAGCCAAAATATTAAATTAAATGACATGGATAAATATTACAGTCAAATTACAGTGGGGTAGAACTAGAAGGCAACATCATTATGTTATTTACATAGAGATAGGAGAAGGTAAAAGAATATTTCTGGTGCTCAGGAAACCAAGATACAATTCTAATTCCAACATTATTTGTTCTTCAGATATTCTTCTTCTTTAAAAGAAAAACAAAAAACAAACAAAAAAAAACACTCATTCAGAATACTCATTCAGCCACACTGAGATCTCTATCTCTCTGGATCCAAACCATATAGGGTCTTAAAATGCTGCTAAAGTCAACTTTTTGTCCTAATATGCCTCCCAATGTTTGTGTAAAAATAAAATAATGATGCTGTCATCTTTCTAAAGTCATTTTTGCCTGTAATTTGGCTCCAAATCTCCAGTAAAAATTGCCATTTTGACCCTCCTCTACAACATATCCATCCATGACATTTAATATTTTGGCTTTCATTACCATTTATCTGTGTCTTTCTTCAGGGAAAAAAAGCTGGGCAACAACTTAAATTTGGTTGATTTGACATAGAATGACTATATGATGTATACAGAAACATTATAACTCATCCAACCCATTCCTAACATTACCATTTAATTTCCAAATAAAATCAGACAAAGTACAATATCAGAATGCCCTTAAACGATCAAAAAACAATTATTCACACAACCCTAATTTAGCAGTGAGTTTGCTATGAGCAACAAACCGTATGGAGTCAATGTAGCATATTATGAAATCTAGGTTCCCAGAGTGATGTAACGTTAATAATTACCAGAATCAAAAATAAGGCCTGAATTTACATATCCTACAGTGAAATAAAGGCAGTTGGGCTAAGCATTATCCGACAGAGTCACAATATCACAGAGTCATTTTGTATTCATTGCTTTTGGGAAAAAGCAGGACATTAATGGAGTTTCTGAGGGATTTAACAGAAAGCACTGCACAGCAACTGTGTTACTTTATAGCTCAGTTTCCACACTTTATGAAGAATTTCAAGCAGTAGTGCACCAAAAAAAATACTGTCATTTACTCCATGTTATGTTGTACACTTCTTAGACACATCGAAGACTTTTTAAAACATATATTTTACCAATAACTTGAATAATTCATTTATAAACATTACATTTTTGAGAGTCACACTATATTAGCAACCTGAATTAACTTTACAGTGTCATAAAAAGGTCAAATTATCATATTATAATTTTAAGAGACTGAATTGACCTTAACACACAGTCATGCATGTCTCCAGTTTTCCTCTATGACTACATTTACATTCACAATGTCCTGAAGCATTGTGTGAATGTGACCATCATTTTCCTACATTTACACAAAAGAAATTTTGTGGCAAAGTTTAGCAACCTTGAACCTGACATGAAGTCTGAGTGGCCTAAATCTTTGCTACCGAAAGTCCATCATATCATTACACAACGCTGAAGTAACAAAAAGTTACGCAAATGCTGCTTAAGTCTTTTTTTTTTTTTTGCTTCGCCCACGTTAATTGCGCCACATGACTTTAGCTGACAGAAGTTTTCTATTAATATTTTTATTCGTTCTATTGTTTTAACAAACTTTCTTCACTGTTTTTTTCTCAAAAAAAAAAAAAAATCAAACGAAGAAAATAAACAAAGAAAAGCACCCAAATCGTATCCATGAATTGCATTTTTACGCATTTCGAATAAACTGGCTTCCCCCCTCCCTATAATCCATGCCTTCTGAAACCATACAATAGTTTTATGCAAAGAAACAAAATTACATTTTAAAATCTGTTATTCACTGATAATCTTCCACTCCACTAAAGCTATGAAATCTCACCTGCACTGAGATTATTAAAAAAAAAAAAAGACGTTAATTTGAGTGGAGAATGAGATTTGAGAATGGCAGCAGGAAAAGAAAAATGACTTTAATTTGGGGCTGTTTGTCAAACAAATCTGATATGGCTTCATAAGACTTCAATATTACAGACAAGTGTTGCAGATACTTCTATGGTGGTTATTTTTGCAGCTTCACAGTAGTCATGTAGTCATCAAGTCATATGGAAAAGAGCTGAGTGAACATTCTTCAAAAACTCTTATTTTGTCAGTAAAAAGTAACAGCATACAGCTTTGAAACAAATTTCCACATTTAAATTCCTTAAAGTACAATGGAAAGGGCACCCCACTTTGGCTTGCCTGGCTTGAAACATTGATGAAAACGTCGCCAGTAAAGGCAGTTTACCTTGTGGTGCAGAGCTCAAGGAGTCAACTGCTCGCTTCTACTTCCTCTCCTTCCTTGTCTGCTTTTCTTGAATTCAGCTGAACAAGAGTACGATCTGAAAACACAAGGGTCAATGGGTTAAAAATTAGCCACTTGTTCCAAGTTGCATGTACTGACATTGAAATGCAGTGGAAAATTACAGACCCCGGACGCCTTGCATGGAAAATCCCTAAATTTATTACACAAAAGGGGGAAAGGCAGGCTTCTAAAAATTTCCATGAAAATTCTATTCTTAGATTAGTAACAGTTGGAGGGCAGAGTGTGGGTTTATGTTTAAGGAGCAAATCCTGACCAAAACACACCCGATTCCACAATATAGAGCTGAATACTACTTCCGACCAAAGCATTTACAACTCAAATAAAACCACCGCATAAAAAGAGCATTGAAAATGCAGTATATCTGTTGTTTCTTTAAGAAAGCTGAGTCTCTGTGTTTTCGGATTTGAAAGGGGAAAAAAGAAACAGTTTTTGAATTTATGTGGCTCCAAATTTCTGAGAACACATAAAAAAACATGGGATTTTTTCCCTCTTGTAAACCTAGCAATAAAGTTTTATAGTTCTGAAAATGTAAAAAAAAATAGTTTGATATCTAGGTCACACACGACATCAGCCATGTAAACCTGAATATCCATATACTAAATGAAGATCCTTAGAATAACTGTTCAACTGAAGCACACAAAATGTGACCCTGGACCACAAAACCAGTCATAAGGGTCAATTTTTCGACATTGAGATTTATACATCATCTGAAAGCTGAATAAATAAGCTTTCCATTGATGTACGGTTTGTTAGGACAGGACAATATTTGGCCGAGATACAACTATTTGAAAATCTAGTATCTGAGGGTGCAAAAAAAAATCTAAATATTGAGAAAATCGCCTTTAAAGTTGTCCAAATGAAGTTCTTAGCAATGCGTATTACTAATCAAAAATTAAGTTTTGATATCTTTACAGTATAAATTTACAAAATATCTTCATGGAACATGATCTTTATTCAATATCCTACTGATTTTTGGCATAAAAGAAAAATCTATAATTTTGACCCATACAGTGTATTTTTGGCTATTGCTACAAATATACCCCAGCGATTTAAGACTGGTTTTGTGATCCAGGGCCACAAATAAAGATCCTTAGAGTAGCTGTTTAACTGAAGCACAGAAAATGCTGAAAATCATTTGGGAAGAAAAAAAAAAAACACTTTTGGAGTTAATTCTGTCATTAAAGGGATAGTTCACCCAAAAATGAAAATTCTGTCATTAATTACTCACCCTCTTATTGTTCCAAACCCCTAAGACTTTTGTTCGTCTTCAGAACACAAATTAAGATTTTTTTTCATGAAATCAGAGAGTTTTCTGACCCTCCATATACAGCAAGGGTCCTACCATGTTCAAGGTCCAAAAACGTACCAAGAACAACTAGTTCAACAATAATTTTATGAAGCTACAAGAATACTTTTTGTGCACAAAAAAATTTAAATAGCGACATTATTCAACAATTCTTCTCCTCTGTGTCACCCCAGCACCATTTTGGAGAGTTTACGTGCAGATCAAAGCACGCGCATGCGTCGTACTCTCCAAAAAGGGTGCTAGGGTGGAGAAGAATTGTTGAATATAGGGCTGTGCAATTAATCGAAATACAGTTTCGGTTTCGGCCTCCAAAGGTTATGAAAATACAATAATCGAGATAAATTATTGTGCTCCATTCTGCCCCCCTTTTTTAGTGGTGCGCTTGGTGATTATTCACGTAAACCCTCGTCGGTTATGTAATAAATGAACATAAACAGTTGAGAATGAAAATACGTGTGCAACAGCAAATTGGATCCGTGCGGCTTTTAAAGTGACAGCGGGCTATATTCCTGCTGCCGACTGTGTGCTTAATATTAAGCAAACAACAAAAGCCAAAGACAAAAATCACAAACTGCTCTTGAAATACTCCTGCAGTTAAATACTGAAAAAAACTAAGTTGTGATAACTGGTCAGAGCTCGAGTAAAAATCAGATTGAGATTGCTCTAAATAGGGGTTTTCCGAATAATAAGCAGGTAGTAAGAAATTTGGGTGTTTATTTTGATACTAATTTAAATTTTGAATTTCATGTCAAGAAGTTGGTTCAGTCTTGTATTTATCAGTTAAGAAATATTGCTAAGGTGAGAAGGTTTTTGAATTTTAATGATACAGAGAGGCTTATTCATGCTTTTATTTCTTCCCGTCTTGACTATTGTTATGCCTTGTTTTCTTCTTCGTGATTTTTTGTGTTTACAATTAGTGCAGAATGCTGCAACCAGATTATTGACACGAACAAAGTTATTTCATCATATTACACCTGCTTTAGCTTCTTTACATTGGTTACCTGTTTATTTTAGGATTGATTTTAAAATTATTTTATTGACAAAGCTTTAAACGGCTTGGCACCTATGCATTTAGCTGAGCTTCTGAGACCCTATGAAACAGGGAAATGTCTTAGATCTTCTTTTAACGAATTGCTGGCAGTTCCAAGAACTAGATAGGGCATTTGCAGTGAGGGCTCCAAAACTATGGAATAGTTTGCCAGTGGATATTAGATCATCTGAATGTGTGTCTGTTTTTAAATGTCGATTGAAAACATACCTATATTGATGTGCTTTTAATATTTTGTGATTTTTTTTTTGTGTGTGTGTATTTTGGGTTTGATCTTTTTTTTGCTTCATCATATATTGTGTTTAGCTGTTCATAAATGTATCTTTTACGATTGTGTTTTTATATTGTGTAAAGCACTCTGTGCGTTGTAGCTTTACATGTGCTATGTAAATAAAATTCAACAACTTGACTGAAGGTCATTTGTAGCTTTAAGAAACAAAGGAAGTTTAATTCTTACAGTGAAGACTATGCTGTTTTATTTTACATTAGATCGTTCAATTTCTGTAGTAGCCTGTTAACTGAATATTTTAGGCTTGCATTTAAAAAAAAAACAAAAAACAAACAAACAAAAAAAAAAAAAAAAAACTTAACACTTCATTTCATTTTATACAGAAAATATATTTTTGATATATCTAAATAAATATTTAATATAAAGTTTTGGTCATATGGCCAACTAATAATCGTGTTTAATAATCGTGATTAAAATATTGACCAAATATGATTTTTGTCATAATCGAGCAGCCCTAGTTGAATAAAGTTGTTATTTTAGTTTTTTTTATGCACACAAAAAGTATTCTCGTAACTTCAGAGAATTACGGTTGAACCACTGATGTCATATGGACTATTTGGCAATGTTCTTGGTACATTCCTGGACCTTGAACATATTAGGACCCTTGGTATCTCTGGAGGATCAGAAAGCTCTCGGATTTCATCAAAATCTTAATATGTGACCCTGAACCACAAAACCAATCTTAAGTCACTGGGGTATATTTGTAGTGATAGCCAAAAATACATTGTAAGGGTCAAAATCATTGATTTTTCTTTCATGCCAAAAATCATTAGGACATTAAGTACAGATCATGTTCCATGTAAATTTCCTACTGTAAATATATCAAAACTTAATTTTTGATTAGTAATATGCATTGCTAAGAACTTCATTTGGACAACTTTAAAGAAGACTTTCTCAATATTTTGATTTTTTGCACCCTCAGATTCCAGATTTTCAAATAGTTGTATCTCAGCCAAATATTGTCCTATCCTAACAAACCATACATCAATGGAAAGCTTATTTATTCAAATTTCAGGCGATGTATAAATATCAATTTTGAAAAATGTACCGTTATGACTGGTTTTGTGGTCCAGGGTCACACGTGTGTTCTGAAGATGAACAAAGGTCCTAGAGGTTTGGAACAACATGACGGTGAGTAATGACAGAATTTTCATTTCTGAGTGAACTATCCCTTTAAAGAAAATTGGCAAAATAAATATTAAGAAACTGATCAATTAATTTCCAATTCAACTTTTCTTAATGTTATCCTGGTAATATAGTTTGTAATGAACTTGACTGAATTTGGAATGAATTTTGTACTATATTATATTATATAAGCTCTAAAGAAGCATTTTCTTTTTTGGAGGCCACTAAAAATGTATTACATTTTATGTTTTTGACATTTGTTCATTTGCATTAAAGCGATAGTTCACCTAAAAATATTAATAAAAAAGGTCATTTTTAGGTTTTATTTTGAAATTTTAAAGGTAAAGCAAGGTTTTTTAAGAACATTTTTTGTGTCCCACAGAAAAAGAATAAGTCATACAGGAATGACAGAATTTTCATTTTTGAACAATCCCTTTAAAGCCTCTTACACGCTAGTCACCTTTTCTAGAATGAGATGACGAGACCAGGTCACAAAAGATGCATTTATCTCATTTGTGAATTCAGTACAAATAAAGCAGACTTGTTAGAATTCAAAAATAAAGAGAACTGACAAAACTACATTTCCACATAGGCTACAAAAAGGTTGTCCATCTAGATTTCACAGTACAACAGCAGCTGTTAATTACCCTCAATGCATTTATAGGTCTTGTTTACCAGTATTTCAGCTGCTGAAAAAAAAAATAATATTGTTATCTTTCAGACAGATGACATTTAGAACAGTAAAATGTTACCAAATGTCAGCCACTGACAGAAAATGAAAGAAAATAAAAATGTAAAATATAAATGCAAAACATTTTAATGTAAAAAGCAGAAAAATGTATTCTTAAATATATTTTTTAAACATTTTCTGACTAAACTTGTCTGCCCACACCCCCTTTTTTTTTTTTTTTTTTTTAAATATTTAAAATATTTGTGTTCCATGCAAGGCTACTTGAAACTGATGTGAAAAGCTGTCTTCAGTTCATTGAAAAGGAAGCTCCAAATATTCTTACTTCCCTCATGTAACTAGCAAAATTATTCAGACACCCAACACGTGTGACCATTAACATATGACTGTTCAGCAGCTTTCTGTTCATGACACAGGAACAAAATCCCATCTATTTTGCACCCACTGTCAGGTCTGACTGATCATTACAATATTTGCAGTTGAGCTGTTGAAGAAGAAAAAAAAAATCCATGTGTGTGCGAAAGGAAAATGCCAGCTGGTAAGAGTGGCTTTTCATTTAACGATATTTTGTTTTCTTCTGACACTGAGGAAATTTGCTGCGTTTCAAAACAGCTTGACTGATAAAAAAAAAAAAATGTTAATATTTAAACGAACACAAAACAGCATGATGATTTAGTTTGTCTTTAAAAGCCATAAACGCAAAAACAACCACAACTAGCCAATATATGCACAGACTAAACCATAACGGCAATAGGAAGTGTCGAATATAAAAAAATACATCCCTGTAAGCAAAATTAATTGTAATTTCTTAATTTTTCGAAATATCTACCGACAGATGGCGCTAATTTCGCTGCAAAAACGAAAACCACATTTACATTCTAATTTCATCGAAATTAACGCCGTCTTTCTGTAATCACACTTTCATTACTCTCATCTGCATCGAAGTTCACTTCACTAAGTTGTTTAGTGAACGACCGAACAGTTCGAGCCAGCCTTTCTTTCCAGTCGCCAGAGAAGAGTAAAATTCACAGGAAAATTCAGCAAACATGGCTGCTGCGTGTGCTTTTTGTGTTTTCAGATTGTACCCTACCCCGTCTGATTTCAACTCCACAAATTTCCTACAAAAGCCTCCGCTCGATCCAAACACACAGACAGCAGGACAGAAAGACCGATGCAACAATTCACTGCAACACAAACTCGCTGCAAAACTTTATTTCGAAAGCAGCTCCGCAAAAAAAGGAAAAAAAAAGAAGAAAAAAAATCAACAGATCATGCACTGCACAACACATTCAGATCACATTTGAGAGAATTGTGATGTGATCTTACCGCGCACACAAACATGAGCTCCGGATGATTGCGACCAAAGCGCCCGTTACATTGTATCATTTGTGAATGAGGAAAGACGCGGGTGCTCCACTTTGTTACCTCCCAAAATGATGCGGGTCATGCGGAGAAATTTTCTGGGAATGAAGAAATCCTCCCCTTCGGATCTCAAAATGACGAAACGAGCGGGTCTTTCCGGGGCACTTTTTTTCTCTTCTAGAAACAGAACTCCCAAATTTGATTTCAGTGAATTTGTCTGTTCTCTTCCTGATATGTCCACGCCACTGGCGGCCGATGCTTCACTGTTGGTGAGGTATATTAATGTTGCGGTCTGCCCCACGGACACATTCATCCGCCATCATGCAAGGGCAGGTTCTCAATTTGCAAATGCATTAATTTCACACAATGGCTTTATGTGGCTGGTATCACGTCAGCTGGCCCATCTTTTGGGTTAGATAAGCAAAATAACTCAACTGTAGGCTTCCATGTAATAGCAAATTTGCGCATGCAGAGCAAGGTGTTTTTTTACATTTATGACCAAACTACTTTTTCATCTGCATGGATGAAGAAAACTCTTCTGTTAGACTCCCAAGTTACTTGTTTCACTGTTTGCTGCCTAAATTTTAACTACAGTATTTTGAGAAATTTTAGTATGTTTTGTTGCAATAATATTTTACAGGGAGACACAAACACGTTGTGGAAAGTATATACATATCTAGATTAACAGAAAATGAAGATTATATCCACAGCGCGTTTTTTTCTGCACCAAAAACCATGACAAATTATGAAGTGAACCTCAAATCAAAGGACTTTTATGTATACTGTGCTGTTTCCTTTTTTTCCATCTTCACTTCTCAAATGGGTTCCGTCTCGTCAGCGCCTCTAGCGGCGAGTCTGCAAATGGTCTGATGAAAAAAATAAAATGTAATTCAGGAAATTTGACATGCAAATTCCAATTTTCAAAAAGACAGAGAAAAAAGACATTGGAAATATTACAGTGTTTTCTGAATTTTAATAGTTAGAAGCTTGCCAATACATCCTCACAAATCTCATATTATATTACTCATATACAGAATGAATACCAAAAATATATTCACTCTTCATTCCTCACCCAGAATGTTTGTTGGTTTTATTTATTTATTTATTTATTTATTTATTTATTTATTTATTTATCCTAAAACTTTTTTATTATTATTATTTTAAAAAAGTGTATTAGGCCAAAGGCAATTTGCTTTTCTTTTCTTTTTTTTTTTTAATTGTAAAGTGTAATAATTACCAAACCACACTGTGATATCTGTTGGCAAGTTGTATAAAAATACAGAAGATAAAACTGAATTTACAACATTTATAAAACAAAAGTATTATTATCCTGAGAACACAATTCTTTGCGTTTAAACCGGTTTGAACATGCTTGAAACCAACGTACAAAACCACAGCTTTTGTCTTTAGATTTGAACTCGAAACATTTCAGAAAAAACAATTGCAGTTGTAGTCTTTTCAGATATCTGATGTATTTACATTTGTGACTGTATGTGCAATCAGCTGCATCTGTATTTGTAAAGGTGTGACCCAAATGGCCCATGCAGCCAAACGGCCCATATGACCAATGCAATTACAATTTCTAAGTGTTGTTTGCAGTGTCTCCAGTGGGACGTCCTAACAGTGCAATGTCTATTTTTTGTGACACATTTCTTTTCAAAAATAAAGTTTTGTTCAGTATTTGGGTTAAGATTATTGGAAGACTCACATGCTAACATCACTGCTGAAGAACTGTGCTATAATAATACCTTGAATAAATTCTTCTCCACAACTTTGGTCAAGCTTCCTGATTTTATGTATTAGAAGAATACATTGGTGAAGCATGCAAAGACTACCGAGTCAAATACAGCAGTCAAATACACATGGCAACTCCCTGCTGAAAAAAGAAAAAGAAACCATCACAGAAATTCTAATGGTTTACTACAGATACATTAAAAACCATCAACTGTTAACCACTGAAACCATTAACTAATGTTTTCCATAGCAGTATTGCCAAGTTTGCAGTTTTCTGTCGCAACTGAGCTATTTGTAAACTGCTGCCACAAGCTGAACTTTTTTTTTCTCCATGGTTTAAAGTATTGCAATATTGTATACACTATAATAGCCCGAACTGGATGTTTTGAATATTTTACATTCTACCAATGATAAAACTATGCTGCTTTATGAGTTTTGTGAGGGAAGGGCCTTTGAGCTCCTTTGTGACCGTTTAGGATTACTACTAGTTATTTTCAAGTTGAAGTTGTGTTTAACACATAACAGTGACTGTAAAATGTGTATTTTAGGATTGGGAGTGGCAGGTGTTGAGTTTTACAATTTGGATAGGGTCACTTTGGGCTATTTATGATTGGCCTTTGGGCTGGGTTTGTTACACAGACCTGGGGCCTGTTTCATAAAACAAGTTTACCAAATACGCAAGGCTTATTTCAGTTAGTCTGACTTATTTTGAACCAAATCAACTGACAATAAGTCAGACTAACTGAAGTAAGCCTGGTGTATTTGGTAAACTTGTTTTATGAAACAGCCCCCTGGCAGCCCTGTCCAATAGAGTGTTTTGGGCCAAGTTATGATTTATAGAATATTATACATAGAATGTATTATTTATTTTTATATATGATATATTGATCTCCTTTAAGTAAGCTTAACCAGGAGAATAATTTATTGAAGGTAGTACAACACAGTTCTTCAGTAGTGATGTTGGTCTTCAAAAAACACTTAATGCAAAGTTCTCTCTGTGGGACAGAACTTTATGCATGAAGTTAAAAGGGCTACAAACAATACCGTTAGGACCCCAGTTGAGACCCCTTAGAAACTGTAATTGTATTGGCCATTTGGGTCACAGACAGGGTTTCAGTCGATTGCATCTGAGGTACAGTCACAATGTAAACGCATCTGACTAAAGTTAAGGTGAATTCAGGTGGATTGAAGCACTTTTTCCAGTCATGAACTTGCATTGATATAATTAATATGCCTTGTGTGCCGACATTCTTCATGTTTCCAACGATTGGCTGTTCGCTGCAGAATGTGACACTTTTGGATAATGTTTATAGCATGTGTTGTGAACCCACTGAACCTGATCTGAACCAGGTTTGATTTGTTTGGTTTGAAATCTACTCTTAAACTTGTGTTCAGCTACTTTTGTGTAAAAGGCCTCAACCCCCAGGGGCTTTCATATCATTCCTCAAGTCCCTCCAGCATATGATGTCTCTCGTGTTTAACCCAGCTGAATTAACTCATCAGCTCATCTGTGCTACACTCTTAAAAATAAAAGTGCTTAAAAGGTTCTTCACAGTGATGCCATAGAAGAACAGTTTTTGATTCCCCAAAGAACCGTTCAGTCAAAGGTGCTTTAAAGAACCACCTCTTCCTTCTCTTACCTTTTTATAATCTGAAGAACCTTCTTTTACCACAAATAACCTTTTGTGAAACAGAAAGGTTCTTCAGATGTTAAAAGGTTCTTTATGGAAACATTTAGACAAAAGGGTTCTTCTATGGCATCGTGCAGCACCTTTATTTTTAAGAGTGTAGTAGTGAGGAGGCTCCACCAATGGTTTGAAATCCCTTCTGATGTATTGAAAATCTCCCCTATATACCTTCATTCACTATTCCCACATTTGTCTAAAGTTGAAAGAGTGAATGAAAACAGTTGAAAGAATTTGGGCACTATATGAGCCAGAAGGGCTGGGACTTTGTGTGTGGATAGCCTGTGCCTGCTGTTATTTGATTAATTGTATGTATGTATGTATGTATTTATGTATTTATTTTTTTATTTCTGAATGTTTGTCTCCATATTTTGTGTTGCAACCATAAGCTAAAATATATAGATAGATATTAGATTTAAAAAAAAAAAAAAATTAAATATCACACTGATATTAAGTATTGAGCACTTACATTTGTAACTTAAACTTGCAATGCTTCTGGAGTCATTTGCTTCTATGTTATTTTACCTGTACAAAAACAGTCCGTTATGCTGCTTGATATTGCAAACTGGCATTTAATATCAATTGTTTTACATATATATCATTGTAATTATAAACACCTTGCTTTTGTAGTACAAAGTTTTACTGTTACATTTGTCATTCACTAATGAATTGTTTTGCATATTCACAGAAAATAGCTTACCATTTTCACACACATCTCCATGAAGGCTTAATAACTGAGAATGCATAAATCCAGCCACAAGGTCAGAAGACTTGTTTGCAGAGCTCAGATACAAATCTGTGTTTTTTTTTTTTTTTGTTCCTGCTTTGCTATTATGGGGTATTGAGTGTGGGTGGATTGATGTAGGGGGGGAAAGTAAAGCAATTTGGCAGGAGTGTGCAACATAACATGCAGGGAAAAATGTAAAGTAGATTAGAGGCAACTTGGATTGTAAAAAGCACTATACAAATGTTTAATTTATGTCACGGTGTACATCACAATACACTAATGGCTACATACTGTCATCCAGTGCAGACATGCGCTTTGTCCTTTAATCTTTCCTGATTTATTTATTTTTTTTAATTTGTTGATTTTTTTTTTCTCACATACAAAGCACTCACTTTAAAGGGATAGTTCACCCAAAAATGAAAAGTACCCTATGATTTTATTTACCCTCAAGCCATCCTAGATTATGTTTTCGGAATTATGTTTAAAATGTCCTGGCTTTTCCAAGCTTTTTAATGGCAGTGAATGGTTGTTATTTTTCAATAATCCAAAATAAGTCCAAAAAAAGTGCATCCATCCATAATAAAAAGTGCCTCACATGGCTCCGGGGTGTAATTAAAGACAGTTTTGTAAGAAACATATCCAAATTTAAAACAATATAAACCCTAATCTCTAACTTCTGCTAACTGTCATACACACATTCACAATAGAACGCCGTTCTGGCGGATGACATGTAAGTCCCGTAAGTCCCACGAGAACCAACGTTTGTTTACAGGAGCAAAGGAAGCAAAGTTTTCTTCCTTTAACAAAGAAAAATCAGTCTCCTGTTGGCTTATATCAAAATCCTCCAACATTTGTCTTTACAAATCCTTGTTTTTTACTTCTAATTCGTGACCAGTGTTTTGTTTTGCTCTCTCTTTGTGCACTTCCGCATATGTCACTTCTCACCAGAGCTTATGCTAAGCCGACATCCTAGATGTCATCTTCCAGAACGGCGTTCTATTGTGAATGTGTGTACGACAGTTACCAGAAGTTAGAGATTAGGGTTAATTAAGTTTTAATTAACGATATTTTCCTTACAAAAACGCATCGATTCGCTACAGGAGGCCTTTATTCACCCCCCGAAGCCGTGTGGGGCACTTGTATTGCTGTGCTTTGCTGGACTTATTTTGGACTGTTGAAAAATAACACCTCACTGCCAATATAAAACTTGGACGAGCCAGGACCAGGCCCGACACCAGAGGGGGGGCTTTGCCCCCCACAGACATCCCTGTGCCCCCCCTTCAGACCGAGGGGGACTTTAGTTTAGCGTAACTCGTTAACTCATAGTGTAAAATAGTCTAACTGATTGCTTTTAGATGGAAAAGCTGCCCATAACTCCTGGTCTAGGATCTGTTTTCTTCATAATAATAGCATAACGAAATAGATTTGGCAAACAATCCAGTTAATCTGCCTTTCAGCTTTGGAAAGTGTCAACTGATTTTACAATGCATTTTCGCTGAGGTGAGCAACGTAGGCAATCACAGACATGTTTATTGATTTCTAAAACGCAATGGCCAATCAGAGGTGTTTAGGTTGGAATCCACGCACGCACTTACCGCTTTTTGTCCAGTGCTGAGTTCTATCATGCTCGTAACTTCATTAAAAAAAGTTAGTGTGCACATTCATTGGTTAATATGGAACTTTGTGAGATAGTGGTGAATGAGTGACAGTTTTTAATAATTTTAAACGGAGCGCTCTTTGCATGCTGTATATGATAATATATTCAGAATTTAAATCAAACTTGTGTTTTTCATGCTTGACAAGCAGCCACATACGACACAAAGATCATATGACTGGAAGAAGAAAGTCACATACACATAGGATGGCTTTAAGGTGAGTAAATTGGGGTAATTTTCATTTTTGGGTGACCTATCCCTTTAAGGGAACACTGGTCATTTAGAATCTGTAGATGAAAGTGTTAACTGTTGTTTCAGCAGTGCTGATGTTCCACTTGTCTACCACTAGGTGTCAGATTTACTAGTCTTACTATTCCTGCCATAGAAAGGCATGGTAAAAATAATAAGAGTATTGTGCTATGCGGTTCCAAATTCAGCATGAATTTTTAAAGACGTATTCAAAATCAATATAACAACAAAAGTGATAAATTTAATTCTGCTATTGTGCAGAACTGTTGGAGGATTCCATACGTGTATGGGAAGATAATTATTAGCAAATATATAGAAATCAGCCTGCTGCAGTTTTTTTTTTTTTTTTTTGGATCAATATTAATTTACATTTCATATCTTGTAAAAAATCCTTCACAGACTGGCCTCCGTCTGTCTATTATTCTTATAAAGTGAGGTCTAAAAGTCACAGACCACTAGTGAAAATGTTTTAATTTGTCATTGTTTTCCTATTTAATTCAACATTTCATTGTGAGACTTTGAATGAAAACATATGAAGATAAGAATTTCTTAGTATTTGGTCTCTCCCCCTTTACTTCAATCACAGCAGCATTCAAGTTGTCTCAGAAATGTGTGACTATAACGATTAAGCCCAGCAGATGTCAGTAGAACATCACAATAAATGTCACTAAAAGTAAATCAATGAGTTATTTGGCGTTTAAGAAACACAAGTAAAAGCCTGAGTTATTTTGCAAGAAGGGTTTCATAAATTTGTGTTTAGCAGTATGGGAAAATCAAAAGGTTTGGTTCTATTAGCATGACATTTATCAACAGCTAGGCCTAATATAATTTCTCTTGAATTCCACTTCATACGTTTACTTAGAATTTGGACATAGGGAGATTTAGTGTTCCCTTTAATGAAGTATTTTCAGTTTTAATGAGTAGAAATTTTATAATCTTGCTTGCTTTTGACTTTATGAGTTACTAACTGGTACAAAGTAGTGATGGGAAATCTGATTCAATTATATATATATATATATAAAAAAAAAGATTCAGTGGTTTTTACATAATTATGAAATGACATCATTTACATTTACAAGTGTTTGGAATGCACAGACTGGACTGTTTTTATGGACTCTGGTTTGGACATAGATGAAGTAACAAAAATGATAAGCATGATATGTCACCTTTTGTGAGGATATGTTAGTTTTGGTACACCAAAAAAGTATGGGGGGGGGGGGGGGGATCTCTTGAGAAGTTTGTAATTCAGGAAGGTAAAATAACTGGGAAGAAGCCAAAGAACATGGGACAATTATATCAAAGTCAGGTGTTGGGAAAAGCCCAGAGAATATTATCAGATGATTCCCACCTCATGACATTCACCTCCTTTGATGTTCATTTTAGAACTCCTATTAATAAAACAAATCAGTTTAGATGTTTTTAATCCTCTCAGTGTTACAAAATTTAGACAGAGATCGACACACAGCTAATGTAAACAGCACAGGTTGACTCAGAAGATACTGGAGAAACACGGTGAAGCACAGGCTGACATCGGATATATCTTGGAAAACTTAATCTCAATCATAACAGTTCCTTGCCTTGCAGGTTAAAGGGATAGTTCACCCAAAAATGAAAATTCTGTCATTTACTCACCCTTAAGTAGTTCCAAACCTGTATGAATGTCTTTGTTCTGCTGAACACAAAGGAATATATTCTGAAGACTGTGGGAAACAGAGCAGTTCTGGGGCCCCATTGACTTCCATAGTATTTTTTAATTTCCTACTATGGAAGTCAATGGTGCCCCAAAACAGCCTGGTTACAAACTTTCTTCAAAATATCTTCCTTTGTGTTCAGCAGAACAAAGAAATTCATACAGGTTTGAAACTACTTGAGGGTGAGTAAATGATGACAGAATTTTCATTTTTGGGAGAACCTTTAACAGTGGCCAGACAGACAGGACTGAAGACAGATGAAAGAGCAGAAAGACTGACAGGAGGCAAATAACTATGGTAGGTGAGTAGATCATGAAACTCCAAGGGAACAATTAATATAAGCAGTCTCATACATCAACAAGACAAGGGCTTGAGTGCTGGCTTCTGTGGAGGAACTGATGAGGCTGATGCAGGTGTGGTGTTTGTAGAGAGTGCACAGGTGGTAGACAGAGAGGATTATGGGAGATGTAGTGTGCTGAGGTGACAGGCATGGTAAATGGAGTATGTGATTGTGACGCTCGGCTATAAAGCTTTTAAATTCTACGCTATGTTTGGAGGAAGATATAATAATTTAAAACTTGTTCTAATTCATGAAGGTATTATTGAGAAATCAATAAAATATTATAAGTATATTTCAGACATGTTCGCGTTTCCATTAAAACCTAGGCCTATATGTTTGATTCATTCATTTCATACTGGTTCTTTGGTTCAGTAACCAGTCTGGTAACTTGTAAGTTACCGGGAGAAAGAAGCTCAGCTCTCTGACATCTTTTATGAACAATCCTTATGGAAGGCACATTGTATGCTTGAAAGTCTTGACCACCCTTTACATTTAGGCTACTATTACTATTTCTGCCATCAGGTGGTTGTTTTAGATTCCCAGTCAGCAGAACCAAGAGGATTAAGGCCTCTTTTGTGTTAGTGGTTATTGGGTTACTTAACTGTATTATATTGTGCTTCGATTGCACTTGATATATAAGTTGTTTTTTTTTTGGTTTGTTTTTTTAAGGTGAAAATTGTATTCGCTGAAATTTAGAGTGTTTTTGATTCACTTAAGTAGGACGTTAGTAGGCTACAACAATGGAGCAATTAATTAGATTTAAAACTAGTGCTGTGAAACTATTAATCACATCCAGAATAAAAGTTTTTGTTTACATAATATATGTATGTGTGCTGTGTATTTTTATTATGTATATGTGACCCTGGACCACAAAACCAGTCATAAGGGTCAATTTTTCGAAATTGAGATTTATACATCATCTGAAAGCTGGATAAATAAGCTTTCCATTGATATATGTCTTGTTATGATAGGACAATATTTGGCCAAAATCTGGAGTCTGAGGGTGCAAAAAAATCAAAATACTGAGAAAATCACCTTTACAGTTTTCCAAATGAAGTTCTTAGCAATGCATATTACTAATCAAAAATTAAGTTTCAGTAGGAAATTTACAAAATATCTTCATGGAACATGATCTTTACATAATGTCCTATTGATTTTTGGCATAAAAGAAAAATCAATAATTTTGACCATACAGTGTATTTTTGGCTATTGCTACAAATATACCCCAGTGGCTTAAGACACTTAAATACACACACATACAGTATATATTTAGAAAATATTTACATGTATATATTTATATTCATATAATTTATATGATATATAATTATATTTAAAATATAAACGTAACTTATTTTCTTAAATATATACATGCATGTGTGTGTATTTAATATACACAGTACACACTAATATTATGTAAACACAATCTTTTGATTTGGATGCGATTAATCGCGATTAATCGTTTGACGGCACTATTTAAAAATATTAACAATACATGTAATATCCAATATAACACTACCCTCTGCAGTAACACTCTGCCTGCAGTAATAAACACAGACCACTAGAGGACAGTGAAATCCTTCTCTTCATGTGATACACAGTCAAAACTCAGAAGGGCAAACGTCCTGTAGATTTTCAAGTTGTTGCTTTTTTTTCCTTCTTCACAGAATCTGGAGTACGTTTCCCACACATACACACACAGTGGTAGTTATATAACAAAACCCCTTCTGGAATAGATCTACTAGAAAACCATTAAGGTGTTCTCATTTAATGAGGTTAAACACAAGGGAGAAACCCATTCGGGTAAAATAGTTACTTAATTGAACTTTTCCTCAGAGGTTTCATTTACAATACTTTTGTCATATTATAAAACACGCATTACATGCTACTATTAGTTCTTAACATGTCAGTAAACCATTGGCAGTGTTAAATAGTTGTGAAGTGTTTCTAAAAATGGAATAACCATAATGAATAGACTACATTCTTAAAAATAAAGATTATTTATTTCTCATTATGGTTATTCATTTTCATTTCTCTAAACGTTCTTTATAGTGGAAAAAGGTATTAAAATGGTTCTTTTTCACTGAAAGTTTCTTTAGGGGGACCAAATGGTTGTTCTCTTGCATCCCTGAGAAAACTCCCTTTCGTTACCTTTATTTTGAAGAGTGTATGAAAGAACTTACGAATGACACCAATAAATCTATTCTAGCTCTGCTCTAGTGACTCATGCTGCCTACTCTTTCTTTTACATATCAAACCACAGGAGTGCCATTCCTGAACACCGCAGAAATAGTTTTTTTTTTTACAGAGTTTTCATCGGTTTCACATCATATTTTTAGTAAAGGAATTCAAGACATTCCCAAGACAATATCAGCAGTTATGACATAATAAATGGTACACCGAGCTCACATATAGTGTGTCATAAGCACAATAATTTAGACAACATAATCTAAATTACATAAAGACCTGCCCTGTGTTCTGAATCATGTAATACAGGTTCCAGCCTAGCATGAATAATGCAGTTACGCTGCTTGAACCTAATAGCTATTTCCGATTTCTCTCAAGTAAACGTTACGTAACCGTACTTCAGTAATGTTTAGTTTCTGGGTCGAAGAAGCCCTATAAAGAAAGAGCTGGGATTTGTCTGATTAAAAAACGAGCCTCATCAGGTGAGATTGAATTAAAGACATCCGTCAGGGATTGGATCCTGCGAGGGTTGGAAGGGAAATGGAACTTGAACGTTGACATATTCCAAATGATGTACCTATTATTGGAATCCCATTAGTGCAACGTGCAAAGGAACTCACCCCTCACAACATGCCGTGGCTTTAGGAAGAAATCAAAGCAGCTGTATGAAGCTGTATAATATCCAGAGACATGCCACACATGATTTGAGGGATAATGATCAAACATTTTTGTGACATTCATCATGCACATTAAATTTGGTCCCACTTCATATTAAGTGTCCTTACTATAAAATAATGAATTGCTGAGTGTATTTATTGTGTTCATGTTAAACTGCAAAACACTTTTACAGCTATTAAGGAGGGATACGGTTAAGGTTTGGTAATTTGGTGGGTTCAGGGTAAGGTTAAGATACATACTGCTACAACTGGTTAAAAGTCACATATTATAAAGTCTGTCCCTCTGTTATAAGGTGTCCTTGTTGCAGTGCAATTTAACAGTTAAATATAGGTATGATTATTTAACAGCATGTACTGACTATAGGTTTAGGATTTGGTTGATTAGTTACATGTATGCATAATTTAGTGTCATTACTGTATTAATGTGTTATAATACTGTACTATAGTATACTGTCAAGTAAAACAAACTCAGATAGTTTGGAGGTGAGTTTCTCTCTCTCTCTCTCTCGCTCTCTCTCTCTCTCTCTCTCTCTCTCTCTCTCTCTCTCTCTCTCTCTCTCTCTCTCTCACACACACACACACACACAAACACAAACACACACACACACACACACACACCCCAATATTCCAACAGTCGCTGTGAGGTAATCAGTGAATAGCTTGTCTTATAGGGATATATCGCTGGTGGGGACTGGAGAAGGAGACTGGAGCTTTGGAGATAAAAAAAGAAAGAAGAAAAGTGAAAATGACGTGACATGTGGCCAAGTATGGTAACCCATACAAGGGGTTAGTGCTCTGCATTCATCCCATCCTAAATGTGCACATACACACCATGAACACACACCCAGAGCAGCCATTTTTGCTGCAGTGCCCAGGGAGCAGTTGGGGGTTCGGTGCCTTGCTCAAGTGTACCTCAGTCATGTTATTGAGGGTGGAGAGAGCGCTGTACATTCACTCCCCCCCACCTACAATTCCTGCCGGACCTGAGACTCAAACCCGCAATCTTTGGGTTACGAGTCCGACTCTCTAACCATTAGGCCACGACCATTAGGCCATATGGACAGACGAACGCAAGGTAGGTATCCAAAGTAAGTTCGCTCCGATAATCACAGGAGTAGTCCGAGTCTTAGACCAGAGCTAGTGAACAGAGCAAACATAGTGTCTCATTACCACCCCTATTTAAGTTTGAATAGGGCTGGTGATTCATAGATTGGTGACAGGTGACAGTGATCAGTACTCAGGGGAATGTGCTCACTGTGGAGGAGTGCTGGTGGAGCTTGGTGAATCCATGACAACTACACTGTAAGAAATAAATCTGTGAAATAAAAAGTACTACTCATTACCAGGATATTATCCATTAATTTTACAGACATTTTCATTAACTGTAAAACACAACGCAATGCAGTGTGAAATTAAAAATACAGGCAAAAAACACCTGTGTATAAATTGTTACCCTCTTATGTTTTGGATTATCCAACACTATAGTATTTAAGTTGGTAGTTTGTGGTTTGTTCCATGGTTGTTAGTTTTCTTGACTATTTGTTTAATCATAACTTTTTTAAACTGTAAATTGGGGTAACCTGCAATTGCTACATTTTAAAGATATAACCCATAAAAAATGTTTTATTGGTAGTCTATTGATTCAGTGATTATTTTATTTTATTTTATATATATTTTTTTAATATAACCAGTTAATGTATAACTTTAAGCAAATTTTTTGCAGTGTATGAAAAGGTGTGCAGAATTTGTTAGTTTCTTTATTCTTGTTTATCTATGACACATTTCATACAAACATTTTATTTTATTTTATTTTATGTTATGTTATGTTATTTTGTTCATTGTTAAATTGTAGAAAACCAAGTTCAGTTGCACCAGTAAACAGATTCAACAAATAACTAAATTAAATCGAGGAATAATATATTCATGCATATATATACACTTCAAAAATGAATTTATTTATTTATTTATTTCCTTCCTTCTTTCCTTCCTTCCTTTCTCATATATTTACTTATTATTATTATTATTATTATAATAATGCAATTTTAATTAGATTTGTTTAATTTTTTTATTCATTCATTCATTTATTCATTCACACTAGTAAATTGCACTTCTAAGGTATTTTTTCCCAGTCCCATCAGATGCAGTGATAATCTCCAGTGTAACTTAACTTGCAAATCAGGTGTTATTTGAAGGCACAGCAAAAAACATCAACATAAAATACAGCTTTTCTCCTCCTCTACCTGTTCCACCTCTGCATCACTCTTCAGGTTGCATAACTTCTATTCTGTGTGGCCGTGTTGCTGTGATACCGCAGTCTTACTCATCAAATCATTAGCTTTCCTTTCATGAGTTCACGATGGAGTGATGCACACATGCCCAACCTGAATGTGCAGCACTTTCACACTAACAGCATGTTGGATCTATATAAAGGTCATCAGAGGACAGTGTTACAATATGTGGACTGCATTGATGGTGGTAATTTATATCTGCCAGCACTGTGAAAATGATTTTAGAGAAATGCACCAAAATAGAACACATACGCTTGTACACAAGCACACTTTGAAAAAAATTACAAATCAAAGTACAAAATGTTCCATGTAAAAAAAAAAAAAAGAAGAAGAAGATGTACACTTTAGCAACCTGGATGTAATATAAACAGTATTGTTGAAATGTGCTATATATTGTTAAACAAGTACTGATACACACACAAAAATCATTTTACCAAGTTTATGTCGAAAACCAACAAATAAAATTAGCAGCCTATGCACTTTTTGTTTGCATAAGCGTCAAAGTAAAAACATTAAAAATGATGGTCAGATTTAAACTAACAAAAAATATTCATAACATGTTTTCTACTGACATGTCCTGCATGTCCTCAAGTTTTGACAGAAAAAAAAGAGAGAAAGAGAAAAGAAGAAAAAGAAGTCTCACCTTTCAGCCTTTATTTTTCATTATTATTATCTTTTATTTATTTATTATTATTATTATTATTATTATTATTATTTTTTAATGAGAAGAACTGGTCAGAATGATTTATGTTTTATCTGCTCCATAAACAGTTCTACATGAGCTAATATGCTTTGAATAACAAGGATGGAACCCTATTTTCCATTATCCAGTTAAGATTTACAACAAAAATTTTGTCCGATTTTTGCATTGGTCTGAACAAAAACGGCAGATAGGCTGAATGTAAATCCACTGTCTGACAGCAGGTGGCGCTTACGGAACAACAGAAATAGAGCAGATTTCTCACAAAATGAAACCTACTCTATGTGTTGTGCCTGTGTGAGACCTTACAAAATTTTGAGTTTTTCCAAATCAAAATAATAAAATAGGAGTGTCATGACCCGGGATAATTAAAATAACCTCACGGCCGATATGTCAAGTTGAGGGCAAAGGTCAGCACACAATGCACGGGTATGTGTGTATGTTTAAATAAATAAATAAATAACTCGGTCCCACTTTATATTAGGTGGCATTAACTACAATGTACTTGCATTTAAATTAATCATTTGATACAATGCACTTATTGTGTACATACATGTTTTTACATTGTACTTATATTTTTAAAAATACCTATATGTAATTACATCTGTAATTAATTTCTGTAATTACATTTATAATTACACTGTTGACCCATCCCTTACACCTTAACCCACCCTTAAACCTACCCATACCACCAAGCCTGTCCCCAGCCTTACCCATATCCCAACACAATAGCAGCAAAAGTGTTTTTCAATACAATATGACTACAGTAAGTACATTGTACTTACATCAAAAAAAATAAGTACATAGTAGTTAAGGCCACCTAATATAAAGTGTGACCAATAACTCTGCAAATAACTTACAATTTTGTTTCAAACTGAGATGGATAGAGAGACAAAAGTTCCTGCAGCTTTCAGTGGCCTTTTATTTCATTAATATTATATTATAGGCCGCAAGCACAGTTTTTACTAAATATACTTTTAAAATTTCAAGTATACTAGTGCACATTCAAAATAATTAAGTGCACTTCCTTTTCACAAGGGGTATCGATATAATTAACTTAAATGTAGGCCCAATATTTCATTTAGCACATTAAACATGGGGATAGTTGTAACAAAAGTGCTCGTGTTCACCATTTTATGAAATTCTGTTTTATTCATAATTATAGCACACAAACACACACGCACACACACAATACCAAAAATACTTCCTGAGTGATGGCACTGAAGTGAGTACATTCACGGAACACAATGCTTTCAAATTGTTGGACATTTGTGTCGTCTGCCAGATGCGTCCAATGTGTGGCACCCTTTAATCTCAGATACTGAACAGCATGTTTAAACACTGACACAGAACTGATGTAATTCTCACATTTTGACACAGATAGCAGATCTGCAGTTGTACGTCTAAGTGTGCGTTCATGCATGTCTCTTGTTATGAAACACTGCAGCTCATTGTCATTCAGAGAGTCTCTTCAGTATCCTGCAGCATGCAGCCACCTTCAGGTGCTCCATTATAAAACACTCAATGTTTCATCTTTATGTGCACCTGCGGTCACAAAGCACAAACAAAAGATAAATTACTGCCCAAATATGTATGGATGTTTTATCTGTTATGTAGGCTACTCCAGTCAGTCTTGAGCAAATAACCTATAGCACACTAGTTATTTGCACATCACATCACATATTAATGCATATTCATGCTTGCATGCTTTTATGTTCCTCATGAGATTGAGCAAAAGAAAATTAAAGGCTTTCTCATGATGCATTTCATAGTTGATAATCTATATGAATGCAACAACTATTTGCAATCCTGCTGTAAGTTGAACTACTGGGCTGTTGGAGGTTAAACCTCTTCCTGACTGCAAAAAATATTACCCTTTGAGGCGTCTTCAATATTGCTCTGCTAACAGATGATATTGGACAGAAAAGCCAGAACAATCTAATACTTGGAATGCAACATGGTTTCACAACCTTAAGTTACTTAATGATTCACTAAACTGCAAGAGCAGGAGAGAGAATATGACCTTGTGTTACATATTAGATTTTAGAGCCAAGGAATTTGGAACCTTGAAATCTGATTTTCTCTTGATCACAAAGACGCATAGTGGGTAATATAACCACATTCCCTTAGGAACTGGATTCTTTCACTGCACCACTGCACCTTTCTAGGCCTTTTCTCAGGAAGGAGTCACACTAGATCAAACTAGTGGTTGTTTATTGAGCGGAGGTAACTGACGTCATAAATAAAAGGCCATTTAAGTGTACTTAGAGTACAGTTTCTTGACTATGAGTGTGCTTTGTAATATGTCAAGTGAAATGTTATGCTAGTTTAAAGTACATTTTAAACCGTTATTTTAATAACCTTCACCATGCTTTAAAGAAGTACACTTATTCTGATGTGTTATCTAACATACTAAAGCACATATAACGTATTAATTTTACCTGTAGTGTGTTATTTGATATTACATTGCAACTTCATCATTACAAATGTGTAATTACTAATATATTTAAATACATGACATTCAAGTTCCAGTGGAAATTATATCAAAGTATATTTTAAAGGTGGGGTATGTATTTTTTTCAAAAACTCAGTCGGGGCCAAGTAGCAAAACAAACTTGTAGCCAATCAGCAGTAAGGGGCATGTCTACTCATGATGCGGGGGAGAGAGCGCTCAGTGCACATGACAGACATTAGCCGAGCTGAGCGACGACAGAAAGATAGAGATGGAGGATAAAAACAAAAGAGGAAAATGTCTGCAGAACAAAAGAAGGCTTTTGTATTTTTTTTTTGTTGTCTACACTGGACGCGACAGTTGTCGTGTTGCTCCATGCCGCAACAGCTAAAGTCTGGTACACTGGATGTGAAAAAGCGACTGTTGAAAATCATTTGAAATTTGTGTCAATATATCATAAATAGAATGCGGCAGCAGTTTACTGTCGGGATCCAATGTAGACAGCATTATTAGTGATTATATTGAGTTCTATAGACACGATGTTACAATAAGTCAAGAAGCAGGACCCTTGTAAATATCAGATCAGCTTTCCAGCACTGGAGAGAACTGAAGGAGCGGGAAGGCCTGCGATCGGACGCCGAGGTTGCTTTGTTTCTTCTCGATAGGTGAGTAACATTGGTTTTGCTTTGTTTCACAGAACTAATGGTTGCCTGAGTTGCGTATGTATGTGTGGGGCGGAGCTATCAAAATAGGGGCAAGACATTTTTGGGGTAGGGGCGTGTTTCTTTTGGTGATTTCAAATATCATCATTGGCTGCCAGAAATCACTTACCCCACCTTTAAGGGGGGGGGATATATATATATATATATATATATATATATATATATATATATATATTTTTTTTTTTTACAGTGTCCTTGTTACGTTACATGTAATAGCAGTTAATTTTACGTAATTACCTGCAACTTAATCTGAACCAAACTTCAATCCTAACCATAAAGTAAGTTCATATTGTTAGTTAATACTAGTCGGTACTTAATTGTATAATTACTCAATGACACCTTAATAATAATGCATAACCTATAGTGTAGTTTACCATAAATGCTTGTCTGAACATTTGGCAGTTATAAGACAGTAATTATGAAATTATATATAAAGACACACTTAAAGTCCTACTTAAGAATTCACTTTAAATTCAGCAAATTTTAGTTCACCCCAAAATTAAAATTTTGTTATTACCATTCTGTAATTACATTAAAAAGAAAAATCAGTAATTAATAAAAGTAGTCCACACAACTCATTCCTAGTAATTAGTTTTATAGATGTGCAAGATCTCTTTAGCTATTCAGACGGCACTAGTTTTCTACACAACATTTAGGTTACTTAGCAATCATATATTGTTTCTCAGGCCATCCAAGATGCAGATTTGAAGAAATTTAGCATTAGCTTGCTTACCAATGGATCTTCTGCAGTGAATGGGTGCCATCAGAATGAGAGTCTGAATGAGAAAAAAGCTGTGTGTTTGTAAGAATCAAACACATTCTCCAGAGAAAACGTCCATCCCCTGTTGTCCTCTCACATCAAAATACACCCACATATTAATTTAGATCTGTTTTGGACTGGCTTTGCTCATAAACAGGGCTTGAGCTGTGCATATTCTCTGTTTTGTTTTGATGAAAAAACAAACTCATCGACATCTTGAATAGCCTGAGGGTAAGTAAATTCTCAGCAAAATTTCATTTTTGGATGAACTAGTCATTTAATATTTGACTTTATCACCAAAGCAAGGAAATTGTAGCTGCTCACTGAATGAATAACCTGTTTGCAGAACATCAAAATATTATTTGACTTCAAAAAGAAAGGCAATCTTACATCTCATAGAAACTGATTGCAAGACTCCCAGAGATCAAATGTTCTGTCCTTTTTTAGCCTGCCAGTGACGCAAGTGATTTGTTCAAGAGGCATGACTATTGATTTAAAGGCAATTTAACATGTGAAAATTGCAGAGAGGAAGTAGGGTAATTATGTGGGGAACAACTACTTGAAATACTGCAAGAATATAATTTTTCCACACTGTAGTATATATTGGGATGGAATTGCACACACTTTCCTTCGCTTACTTGAGACTCACACTGAGCCAGTAACCATGGTGTGAATCCATAATATCTGGTCACAGAGAGGCTGCCACATTTTCTCTGGAAAAATGCCATCTCTCAATTGGATTTACAGAAAGGCGTGAGCAGAACTCAATTCTCCTGCGAATGTGCGTCATACCAGAGTCATAGTGAATTTATATCCAGACTTGCAGATAAATTAGGGATATGTTCTACTTCCACACAACACTGAACCAAAATGTGCTCATTCTTTTAGCCTGAAACAGAGATGTTTAGAGATGTACAAACATCATCTGTTGCAAATATCTGCTTAATATGTTATTTTATCATTCCCCTTTTTATGCAAAAACATGAAAAAAAAAAATAATCAGGCGCAAAAGGACATGCATGAAAAGAGAAGGCATTTGTGTTTTGTCTTGTTTTAACAGTACTAATTGAATATCATCTGCACAATGTACAGAGAAGTGTTTGTAGAAGCTGCTACTATGCAACAGAGGAAATTAGAGCATTAGATAAAAATACACTGCCTTCTGTTGCAGAACCACGTTGACTGTCCAGTGTCTCTACTGCAAGACTCAGTCCTGTTTCACTGATGATTGTGTAGTACTGTGGCTTGTGACTTCGCTTAAATTCTTTTATGGTGAAATTGCTATTTTTTTCCATATTTATTATGACAATTCACTGTTACTTTAATCAGTAGCAGCCTGTGTTATGTTTCATCCGTTTCACTTGCAATGGGCCTCGTAACAGAATGGGCCTCAGCTGGCACGCAAAAGTGAGTCCAGTCCCATCGTGATGCATGTATACACGCAAACTTGAGCATTGCTGTACAACTCATTTTAACATAACTGTTCACTGTTGCATGCAGAGAAAATAATTTGTCATGCCTGATGCTGATAAATTCATACCGGCAGTGAGTGATTGAAGTGGGTGAGAGTCTCTCGGTACAATATAACTTCCCTATTTAATGTAAGTCAGCGGGTGATTCGGTGCTTGTTGTCTCAAGTACTTGAAGTAAGCAATTTCAAGGTGCCATGGATTATACCAGCAGCTCGCAGATCTTTTGACAATGTGAAATCGCTTGATTACTTTTTCAGATGCCCTGGTTTTGAAAATGTTACAAGCCATGAATCAAACTGGCCAGCTTTAAGCTGAATCACAACACAAACTTTGATTTAAAGCAAAAATATTTGGGGGGAAAAAAATGGACAAAATCTGCACTTTATGGCTTTAATGAGGGAAAGAACTACAATCCTATATACAGCTCTGGAAAAAAATAAAAATAAGAGACCACTGCAAAATTATCAGTTTCTCTGGTTTTACCATGTAGGTATGCATTTGAGTAAATGGTCTTTTTTAATGTTATTATATAAACTATTGACAACATCTCTCCCAAATTCCAAATAAACATATTGTCATTCAGAGCATTTCTTTGCAGAAAATGACATCTGGTCAAAATAGCAAAAAAGATACAAGTTCATATTCTTTTTTAAACAAAACAATACAAATGCTTTATCTTAGGACGAGTTGAGAAATCAGTATTTGGTGGAATAACCCTGATTTTCAATCACAGCTTTCATGCATCATTAGCATGCTCTCCACTAGTCTTTCACATGACTTTATGCCACTCCTGGCACAAAAATTCAAGCAGCTTGGCTTTGTTTGATGGCTTGTGACCATCCATATCTTCCTCTTGATCACATTCCAGAGGTTTTCAGTGGGGTTCTGGTCTGGGGATTGGGCTGGCCATGACAAGGTTTTGATCTGGTGGTCCTCTAGCAACACCTTGATTGACCTGGCTGTGTGGCATGGAGCAATGTCCTTCTGGAACATGGATCCTCAGAGTTGGGGAACATTGCTAGAGCAGAAGGAAGCAAGATTTCTTCCAAGACATCCTTGTACGTGGCTTGATCCATGTGCCTTTCATATTCGTCAGTCGAACGTGCTCGATTCCAGCCTTGCTGAGCACCCCCAGATCATCACCAATCCTCAACCAAATTTCACAGTGGGTACGAGACACTGTAGCCTCTCCAGGTCTCCATCAAACCATTAGACAGCCAGGTGTTGGGCAAAGCTGAAAATTGGACTCATCAGAGAAGGTCCAATTCTTATGGTCTTTTGCAAACCTCAAGCCAACTCTTTTTTCTCCCCATTAGCTGCTTTTCTATTGGCGAGCCAGAGCGAGCTAGGGCTAACAACGAGCTGGATGGGGCCAATAGCCTCGCACCTCAAGCTGCAAGTCCAAAATCTAGTAATATGCATGCTAATAAGCAACTAGTTAAGAGACCCTAAAATAAAGTGTTATATACAATTATTAGTAGATGCACTATACTTTTATTATTTAGGAAGTGACCAATAATTTGTGACCAACATTTTATACATAGATTGATTTCTCCTCTCTAAACTGTTTCCCAAGCATGTTCTCTCATTACAACTGCTGCTTCGTGAATATTTATCGTTTCATATAAATTATTTCACATATACTTTTCCAGTCACAGCTGCTCCGTTTATTTGTGATCACTCACAGGAATGCAGGAAACAACTCCATTAGGGCTTTTAAGTCCAAATGCGTACACATATAACACAACAGAAAAATATTGATAAACCCTCTTGTGTTTGTGTAATGTGAGGATGTTTGGGTGCTGACCCCGTCTCCATACTGTTCAGCCAAAGCAACAGAGGGAGCTCAAAGAGAGAAAACAAGAGTTATGAGTTAAGCAGAGCATATGAAATCTATGGCATATGTAAATGCAGAAGTCCAGTATCAATAAAGACACAGGGAAGAGACAGAACAAATATGATACCATACAAATACATGATTATATTCACATGTGGTTTGTCTAAGTTCTTCAAGCAGTCATTTTCATAAGTGTAACGTGTATTTATTATGGCGATGTTAGTGTACTTAGCCTTTAGCCTCGTATATAACATCAAGCTCTTCATATAACATCACATTTTTGTCTCATACAGTGATCAGAATTCCCATTAGGTAACAATCGTAAGTTATTTCAGACACTCGCTGATGTCTGAAAGTGATTTGCCATTTTAAATGTCTTAAATATTGATGTTAGCTGGTAGCTTGAAATGAAAACGTGAATGAGAAGCGGTGCCAACCATCTCCTAACTCGGATAAACTCTGCCTTTGTTCACTTTTTTAGCAAGTTATTTGGCGGGCTGAAAATCCCTGGCCGTTGGCACAGAGGAAGCCCTGACAAGGCCCAATCAAGCCCTGGAAGTGACAGTGGGAACGTTACTGGCCCTCACAAACGCTGACACCCTTTTGGCCCAATAGTGGAAATGCGGCTATTGATGAAGGGCTTTTTTCTAACCTTGCACAACTTCAGCCCAACCATCCTCGCTGTGCTCTTCACCCCAGCTACTATTTGCCATTCTTTTTGTAGGTTGACCTTGTTCTTATGCACCGCCTGTCTTTGAAGTTTTGAGGATGGAAGAAACCTGACGCAGCGTCAGTAGTGCTCACTGCATTCATCTGCCACTAAAGACAGTGTTGAACCCTGAGCGAGTTTCCTCACTCACTTCTTTTCAACTTTTCTGGCATGATCAGTAATTACTGTTTGATTCCATTTACTTCTGAGGTACTACTAGCACAGTTTTTGCCATCCATCTGGTTCTATTGTAAGAGGATAGTGATGACCACAGCAGTGGTTTTTATACTTTTCCTTGTTAAATAAGATTTGGTTCAGGTGATTACCTAATAAGTACTTCATTAAGCAGAATGAGGTCTGTCTGTGTTGGATTTCAGCAGACACTGCAAAGGAATGGCTACCATTGTGATGATTTAAGAAAAAAATTGGAGTGGTCTCTTAATTGTTTCCAGAGCTAGATATGGTCACATTCGCTACCTTGGCGGTCAAAAGTTTTTTTTCTACCCTTTTACATACCCGAATCATGTCCATGATTTTTTTGTGTGTGTGTTCACATAGCTAATGCAACAAAAGTCACTGAATATCATTCCGATGAAGCTATGATTTTTAATTTTTCAGTCTATAGTGACTAATCACATTTCCAAATACAATAAAACAGAATGAAACATATACAATATTAAAACTGTTACAATGAATCTGTATCTGTAATGTGTGTATGTGATGGAAATCAGAATATTTGTGTTGCTATACCAAATATATGATTAAAGTTCTTAGTATTGTTTACTGTTATACATTGTGTAATTTTCTTGACAGCACCTTAAAATTGTATGTAATTATCAGAACTCCTTAAGTAAAACTGAGCACACCTTTATTAGGTAACCCTTGAATCGTGTAAAACTGATAGAAAATGTGTGCTTGATGCTTATTCTTTCACAAGAAATTTCCACTTAAACAAGCCCTCTGAATCTCTGTAAATATCTCTGTTTTTGCTTTATAAAACTCTATCAAATAAAAAAAGGAGTTCATCTTTAAATTCTTGCAATGTGCTCATTGTGTTGCGCTCTATGTCATATTCTGCATTAACATCACCTGGAGCACTGGACTCAAATAATACATCAAATAATGCAATCCCCAGAACCTGTACATTTTCACAAAGTTGTTGTAATTAACCTGAGAATTGACATCAATATTTGCTGGCAGGACAATTCACTGCAATCAGACTGAGAGATACTTTGGTTACACTTTATTTTGATAGTCCACTTTAGACATTCTACTAACTATAAGAAACTTTGTAACTACATGTCAACTAATTCTCATTAATTTGCAACTACATGTCTACTAACTCTCAGAGGTAGGTTTAGGGTTAGTAGAATAGGTTTAGGGTTAGTAGAATAAGTGGACACATACTTGCAAAGTTTCTCATAGTCAGTATGGTGTATGTGGTGGACCCATCAAAATAAAGTGTTAGCAGATATTAGCAGACAGTCTACTAATACCCTAATGACTGCTAGTTGACGTAGTTGCAAAGTTACTTAATGTTAGTAGAATGTCTAAAGTGGACTATCGAAATAAAGTGTTACCAATACTTTTCACTTCTAAAACCTGAACTCCTTGTTCCCTCCCCTGTCACATCCTAATCCACTTCTTGGGGTATTAATAGCATAAGAAAAATTAGAATGAGGGGATAGAGCACTTGTAATATTTATACAGACACGTTACGCAACCGTCTGACATAGGACCACAGGCAAGAAAATGAGAACTGCATTCCTCGCGAGTCAAACTCCTGTGAAGAGGCCTAGCTGAAGAATGTAAAAACTAACATGGCCTGTCGGGGTTTTTCTTAAAGCAAGGCCAGAGATCAAATGTGAGGTTACTAGGTTAGCATGGTGAACCAAGAATCTTCAGGCACTCAAATCAAGCTCATGATGATGACAGAGATTTTTGTTTTTGTCTGAATTAGAAGGTAAACTAATGGGATATTTACACTTGGTCACTCGTGCGTTATAGCTACGGTATCTGATCACATTAGAAAGTGTTTGCAACCCAAAAAAGATGAGAGTTTAGGAAGAGTTAAAGCTTCAGAGGAATTCATTTACACACAAAGCATTATTAAAACTGCTTATCCTTTGCAAAGTGGTGGCTGTCATATCCATTTTATCTGGCATGGCTCCATCTTACATTAAAGGTTTCTTTGTGTTGGAGCCAATATCTTTGTTGGTAGTGCACATACGTAGAGCCCAGTTGTGCTTTGAGCGAGCTGAATTTGAATCTGAGCTTGTGGTTCTTTCTTATCTCATCCCCTCTTCGCTTCCTGTCCACTCTCCACTATACAATCTAATAAAGGCAATTAGATAAAAGATTAGATGCTCAATCAAATCAAAATAGGCAGGATTCACGGTTCACAGGAGCAGAGTGCAAAACAACAGTTTAGCATTGAAAGAGAGTAAGGTAAAACTGAAGTAGAGAAACATTTAATATATGACAGCTGTTTTACGATATAATTGTTAAACGACAGAAATATCCAGTGATGCACTTGAAATTTTTCCACAAATTTCACCATTTTGACTTGAAAATATGGTATAATTTATGTGATTCATGTATTGCCTAATGGAATGTGACAAGACGTGAAACGTTTTGCATTTTCTGGGTATACAAAAAAAAAAAAAAAAAAAGAGTGAAAAATGAGTGAATGTGTCCATATTTTAAAACATTATTTGTAAAATTGGTAACACTTTATTTTAAGGTGCCATAATACAGAGTAATTACCTAATTAAGTGCTTACAGTAGTAGTAGCCATTGTACTTAAATGAAACAAAATGTACTCACCATGTGACTAAGTTATGGAACAGCCTGTAATTACAGTTTGTAATTATGTAGATGTAATAGGCAGCTACTGTTACACATATGTAACGGGCTGAGTCTGTTACACAGCTACTTGTACACTTAAGTACAATCTTGATAGACTTTATTTTAAATAGCTTATGCCTGTGTAATATGTAATTGTAATGTAATTAGAAATGTATTACATGTATTTAAGCTGTGTACTGGTGGGTTAAATCAAACTAAGGTGCAGCTGGATATGGTGTACAGTATAGATACACATGAAGTACGCTTAAGTACAATCTTGATACACTTTATTTTAAGTAGCTTATGCCTGTGTAATATTCTGTACTTGTAATTAGAAATGTATTACATGCATTTTACCTGTGTACTGGTGGGTTAAATCAAACTAAGGTGCAGCTGGATAAGGTCTACAGTATAGATACACATGAAGTACACTTAAGTACAATCTTGATAGACTTTATTTTAAATAGCTTATGCCTGTGTAATATTATGTAACTGTAATGTAATTAGAAATGTATTACATGTATTTAAGCTGTGTACTGGTGGGTTAAATCAAACTAAGGTGCAGCTGGATATGGTGTACAGTATAGATACACATGAAGTACGCTTAAGTACAATCTTGATAGACTTTATTTTAAGTAGCTTATGCCTGTGTAATATTCTGTACTTGTAATTAGAAATGTATTACATGCATTTTACCTGTGTACTGGTGGGTTAAATCAAACTAAGGTGCAGCTGGATAAGGTCTACAGTATAGATACACATGAAGTACACTTAAGTACAATCTTGATAGACTTTATTTTAAATATCTTATGCCTGTGTAATATTATGTAACTGTAATGTAATTAGAAATGTATTACATGTATTTAAGCTGTGTACTGGTGGGTTAAATCAAACTAAGGTGCAGCTGGATAAGGTGGTGTACAGTACAGATACACATGAAGTACACTTAAGTATAATCTTGATGCACTTTATTTTAAGTGGCTTATGTCTGTGTACTTACATTTATAATTACATTGTATAAAGTCTGCAACACATATGTAACAATATTTTGGTTACATAAGTAGCTGTGTAACAGACTCGGTTTGTTACATATGTGTATCAGTAGCTGCCTAGTACATGTACATAATTACAAACTGTAATTACAGGCTGTTCCATAACTTAGTTACATGGTAAGTACATTTAGTTTCATGTAAGTACAACAACTACTACTAAGTACTTAACTAGGTAACTACTCTGTGTTATGGACACCTTAAAACAAAGTGTTACCGTAAAATTGTTTTAAATGGTTAATTCCCAACTAGAATTAGACTATATATATATATATATATATATATATATATATATATATCAATTTCATGATCTTGTATGGCCTGAGAGTGAATAAATTAGCAGATTGATTGTTGAAATTTTAATTTTTGGGTGAACTATCCCTTTAATTTAAATGCAAAGTTTGATATTCACTGTCAATTCATATAGTAATGATATGAATATTTGAAGTATAAATTATTATACTTCATATAATATAAATATAATAAACAACTAGCACCAAAATCTTCATCTCTAAAATTCTTTCACTGCAGACAAGATATAAAAGGGAGTTTCTTTATTGCATCAGATATATGTCACTCTGCTTACAGCTTATTGGTCTCTTTATGTTTTGTCATCTCTAGCCCAGAATAAAACCAGGTCTAGAGCAGGTTAGCTGTGTAACAAAAGTTACCATGGCGATGAACACTGGTAAAACCCAATCCACCCTCTTGAGACTGAAAAAATCTGAGTTTGCTCAAACTAATCCGAAGCCAGCTTTGCGCAATATGCCTCTCACGGTGACTTCACAAATGAGTTTCACATGTGACCAGTGTGTGCTTATTCTGGCTACCTACCTGCTGAACTCAAAACACCTTTGCTCTTTAATCCTGAGCTCATTGCAATCACAAAGCATCATATCAGTGCACCATCCTGAAATCCAAGAACCCAAATCAGAAACATATGGAGAGAGAGAATCGCTGCGTTTGTCTTCAAAGCCCTATGTTGGATCCATTTGGAGGAATTAGACATGTGAAAGGTGGTCAGGCTTTAAATCATTTTTCCGCTACCTTCTGCTGGGCACAGATATGCTTATTTTCCAGGGGTTTTGCTCTCCTGTCAGCAGTGCAGTAATGCAGTAATCTCTACTATTATCATACATTAGGCAGATAAATGAGAGAAGGTTATTGCCTGCAGGGACTGTTAAAAATACTCATGTAACTAAAAATGTACCCTTGTTTACATTTTCTGTGCTCCATGTATACTGTATAGATTACAGTAGAGATACACATAAAAAAAAATAAAAATAAAAAAACATTTTAGAATTTGTTCTTTTTATACAGCAGTCACGTTGCAGTAACACAATTTATTCAGTACAATAAATGTTCAAATTACTAGGGGCAAATTGCCAGGGATAAACAAGTGGACAGATAATTTGGAGCTGACATAAATTTATTGTTTATGCCAAGTGCTGCTTGAACACAAGGTAAAACTGGCCTTCAGTGCCTGATGGAGGGGATTCAGCTATTGGACACAGTATTATTTCAGGAAAAAAAAAAAAAAAAGAAGAAAAAAAACATATTAGTATATTAAGGTTTTGTGGAAAATATTGTTTTGATCCATTGACATTTTTTAGATAAAGCCTGTAAGGTACAAAGCGCTCACATTTCCAGAGCACTTCAGCTTGTGCAGAATCCTGCGTGCCAGTACATTACAGCTCTGTCACGTTCGCCATATAATCTCCCTTTCTGACAAAGTGGGATGTTCATCCTTACTGGGTTCAGATTATGATTTTTATTTTTAAACAGGAGTTCAATTGGGCAGGTGATTATTTTGATGCTTTCTGTGTGATTATTTTGATTCACAGATGGATTTGATATCCTTCACAGGGATTTCAGTTATAAATATAGGCTGATATTTCAAAAAACTATAAAAGGATTGAAGTTGAGGTTGCATCAGTTTGATTTTAGCATTTTAGTTCAGCAGGTTGATGATACCGCAGCTATTTTGCGTCTCACCACCCTACATTTGCTGAATAAAATCAGCAAGAACAATACTTGTTTCTTACTTATTTTAGCATGCTGACTGCAAAAACAGTGTCCTTTTTGCTCTATACTTTCTCACAAAACGTGCATTTCATAGCATTTTTGCTTTTAACAAGAAGTCTTGTATTATCCCTTAATCAGTAGAAAAATTGACTTTATACCTCTCTTCCTCTGAACAAGTTTGCAAAGATTTGTTCAGTTCTTTGTCGATTTTCACATGTATGACATTATTTTATGCCTAATCCTGATTTCAAGGCTAGGGTTATGACCGGTGACAGAAGAAAAAAATCAAACATGTTTTACTACATCAAAACAGCCACAGAAGTTTGCAGATTTAGCAGGGCAAAAAAAGCTTATTTAAAAGATTAAATTTGAGTATTTGAACATTTCTTCTAATCCTTTGCAGACTGTAAGATAAATGATACAGTTTGATTTTTTTTTTGACAAACTTGATGTTTGACTTGATGTTAACATGTTATTTTGATAAGTGCAAATTGATATATATACTGTATATTGAGAATAAAAATCTTCATTATTTTGTGAACTCAGCATCATCAAATTGGATGATACTAGGCCTTTTTTTTTTTTTTTACAAATCAGCAGAAGTGAAAATGAAATTTGGCGACTTCAGTATTAATATTACTGACATTGTTGCCATATTCCTCTTGTTGGAGGTGATTATTTTGGACATTGTATTTTTTTTCCCCTATTGGAATTCTTTAAAGTAATAGACAGGTGTGAATCAATAAAATATTCAAAACAGTATCTAATGTCCACGTAATTATTTATTTAGCTAGTAAGCATGTAATAATCAAGACGACTACACATAAAAGCACATACAATAGATGAAATAAAATATATATGCTGAAATCCATATTTTGTATCCAATGATTTACATGTGTGGCGAAAAAAAAAACATCAAAACTGGATAGTTCAAAACTAAACCATCCACTTCACACCTGGGTCATAATTACATAATCAGGGTTTATTTTGGAATAACAACAACGATTTTACACGGTCTACATTATCCCTTACTTACTTTCAGCTCCATTTTATACATTTTACCATTCCCAAATTACTCCTGTTTGATATTCTTTTCACCCAGCATACCTCACCATGTGCCTGTCTGAGACACAACATTGTCAAACCTGCTTGACCTTGAAGCAACACATATGGACTGAAGAAATGAGAGCACATGCTTTTGTGCTCCATCTCTCACAGGCTTCACTCTCAACCCCAAATACAAGCTCACCAGCAGGAGATAAAAATAGGGGGCGAGCATTGTGACTGCTCTGCAGTTGAGCTTTATTTAGATGTAAGTAGGGCAGATTCAGATCTTAGAAAGATAAATGAAGGTGTGCTACATCAGACAGGTTAGCTGCCCAGAGTGGAGACTGAAAGGGTGAAAGGAGAGTCGTTAATCTTCTCTAATTTAACAGGTGGAGGGGCATCAAGGATTCACTCAGAGCTGACTCTGATTTATTGCAAAGTTTAAGATCAGCTTTCCAGTTCAAACACAATATGTCTTTGAGTAGACAGTTCTTTGCACTGATCTGTGTTATTACTTGTGAAAGGATTTGATTTATAAACACAAAAGTGAGAGATTTTAGCAATGAATTGTAGGGAAAAAAATGGCGAGGCTAGAAATTGTTTAGCTTATTTAAGGTAGCAAGTATTTATTATGAAATACTATTTTTAATTATAATTTTCTTTGAAGTTGATTTATAAACTTATGTCTACATGTAATAATGAAGTATTTTCCACATAGTCTCTCATGGTCCTCTCTCTAAAAATCTCAGATTTATGGTTGTTTAACTTTTAAGCAGTGGTGGAAAGAGTACTGAAAATTTGTACTTAAGTACAAGTACTGTTACATTGCTGAAATAATACTCAATTACAAGTAAAAGTACTGGTGTCAAAACAGTACTTAAGTAAAAGTACAAATTACTCTTCTCAAAAACTACTCAGAGTACTAGTTACTAGTTACTTTTTAGCCGGCGATATTAAATGATTTACCAAAAACTATTCAATCATATGTGGATAATATCTGCTTTGAACAAAACCCACTTTTAACTTATTAACAAAGTACGTGAATTAGTGGTCATGATACAGGTATTCTTCATTCTTCATTCATTATTACAG